>APFE030246747.1:138696-165789 GCA_000404065.3 Pinus taeda | reverse complement strand
TCAAGCGATCAAACTTCTTCTGAAGGACCTACTCTGATACCAATTGTTGGAAATAATACTGAGAGGGGGGGTGAATCAGTATTATCAAGTCAAATATTCCTTTTTCAAAATCAAATGATATACGCTACTTCAGTTAATTAAACCCGCGTATAGACGCAACTATGCAGAAGGAAACCCGCGTATACAGAGCAAACTTTTAATTTACTTTATCTTTCTGATGATGATTGTTAATCTGTGTTTCAGAAACAAATAACCAATAACCAGAAGCAGTAAAACAGAGCAGAATGTCAATCACACACAAGAACACAAGATATAAGGTGGAAACCCAATGTGGGTGAAAACCACCTGTTGCAATTCGTCTCTATCTTCTTTTAAATTAGAAACTTCTTTTACAATGTATTAGTGCAGTCCTTTACCAGTACGCAGGCTGCAACTTGTAGAGAGCTACAACCCTCTCTCGTTCTCTAGCTTCTCCTAGAAGGGAGCTACAACCCCCTTTAGCTCTTGCACTAGCCAAGATACTAGTATGTAGGTGCTGACCTACAGAAGGCTACAACCTTCTTGTTCTTCCAGGGACCACGTTTCATAAATTTTCAGACTGGATCCGTGAACATCAATCAATCATCAACCATTCTCCTTTTTACCAATTAGATCTGAATCAAGTAGATACTTCTCTGACAGCTGTACCCAAAACACAATACCAGAAACCACACACCAAAATTTGAACCTAGAACACAGCAGCAATAAACAGAAGCAGCTAGATCACAACTCAAAACATATACGCTATTTCAATAACCTGAAACATGCGTGCATACGCTTCTGTTTTTGGAACAACCTGAATATACGTTGTTTTCATTCACTTAACCAGTGTGTATACGCACCTTCGCTTCACTGAACTTGCGTACAGATCTATAAAGGATAATTCACACTTTCAAATATTCAAACAATAATTAACCCAGATTATCAGTGTTATAGATCAAGCAAGCGCCACATATAACAGACCAAAAATCATACAAAGATACTATCATTCAAGCTTAAAGATTATGACCCATCAATAGAACTTATCCTTCTCTTTGCACTAAGGTTCCTCCTTTATTCAGATCCAGATCTGCACCATAAACCAATTACCAGTATTCCAGATCTACCACTTTATCAGATATTCAATAATAATTTAGATTCTCTTTTGCCACATGATCTCCTTCCTCTTTTATAGTCTTAGGCCTTCCACAATACCACAATCCAAAACCATAATAAACCAATACCATGGACCCAATACTAGGGATCAACACATCTAACGAGACGCCATGGTCCAAAACCATAGGTTCAAATCCCAAGGACTAACTACCATGGTCCAAAAGCAAGTTCTCCAACATATACGCGCCTTTGTTACGTATAACCCACATGTATACGCGCCTTAGTCTAGATGAACCTGCGTATATGCCTTTTCCTTCATTCTAAAATCCTGAACTGAGATCTGTTACCAAAGAGTGTTGCCATCAAGGACAACACCTGTGCCATGGCTCCAAACCTATGCCATAATGCCAAAAATTGTGGAAGGAGGTTACCAATATGCAGCTGCAGTTCCCACAGGTGCAGCATAAAAGAAGACGTACAAAACCAATGTAAAAGTTGTCAATGCATTATTGGGAAGTTTGACAAAATTAGAATTTGTCAAAGTTATGCAGCTAAACGCAAAAGAAGAAATATGGGAAAGAATCATTCAAAGCTATGAATTCAATACCAAGGTAAAAAGTATGAAACTCAATACTCTCATAATTCAATATGAAACTCTCATAATGCATGATCTGTTATGAGATCTAAGACAATAATAAGGTATTACATACTTATGTGCGTGGATGTGCCTATGTTATTTTATGCAATGGATCGATCAAATTGCGAAATAAATAGACTTTGAGGCAGTAAAAGACTATAATAGGGAAACGTATAAAAACACAACAGATTTAATAAGGAGTTCCCCCAATACTCATGGGCTACATCTCCTGGTCTAGCCTTTAGTGATGGCCTCTCTATTAAGACTTCAAACAGAGTTTTTTACAATAGTGAGCTCAGTTTGAGCCTCACACACAATAGATGCACTTACAAGAGCCTCACTTGAATCATTCAATCTTCCTTTGAGTACACAGAATCCCTCACAGCTCTCAATCTCTATGCTAACTCTGTCTCGCATTTTCTTGCAACACTGCCTGCCTGTTTTCTCTATGTCTATGGATTTTAAGGCCAACTGCGCTACCTATTCATTTCATATCCTTGGCTCTCAGTCTCCCCGACCTCTTGCCTGTTTCGAATCTCTCTTACAGCATTATGCAATCATCGCTTAACAGCCCAAAGGGGAGGTGGCCACCATTTCCGTAACATAAGAATGCCTCGGGCCTCTGGAACCTTTGAAACTGCCGCACTCTGTTTCCACAGTGGGAATGCACTCTAACAGAGAATTTCATGAAAACATGATATGTTGGACTTCAAAAGTCCTTCAATATACTTCATTTCCCTATCAGGTCCGCCTATTGGTTGTTGTTTCTTATCACAATGGCTCTGTCCCTCTATTTTGTAAATACATTTAAAATTGTGAGAATGCATTGCAAAAGGCTCTTCCCCAGACTTGAAATCATATGTAATAGTCTTAAGGTACCCTTTCGGGCACGACTTATCACATTGGCGCTCTCCCCTTTCGCATTTCATTTAACAAATGAAATTGCGAAAATGCATTAAAACATGGTGTTTTGCAGATTTCAAAATACCTACAATCTGGCTCATAATCCGTCCATCGGATCGCATATATGTGTATACACATACCCCCACTCCTATGGATCTGCCGATTGTGATCTGGCAATGCAACGCGGGCCGTCGATTTGCGTACTTGATCAACGGTCCTCGTTGACCCCACCAATCACTATCACATCGCTTATAAGTTCCCCACCGATCACAGTGGCAACTCTTATGTGGGCTTTGCTGATAGCGCCGATAGTCACCATCGATAGCGATCCTCCGATCGCAGTCGCAAGACTCATGTGGATCTTTCCAATAGTGATTACCAATCCGATCTAGACCATTGATCAGTTAGATCAGACGATTATTGTGCATCACTTGTTCCATGCCTCCATACTTTGTTTTATTCAGAATTTCGTGAGTTTTGGGCCTTTCGATAGTGTTTCTTTGCCCTGCTAAGGGTGTTTCCTCTGCGTTAACTTTGATCTTTTAAAATTCTTTGATCTTTGACATTATTCTTAAAGAGTTTATGAAGACTTATAGAGTTCTCTCAGATCCATTTGGATCATGCCTCCCCACTGAAAAAGGATTTTGGACCACCAAAATTTGGTTTTCAAGCATTGTTTAAGTGAGGATACAACTTCCTCACTTGCTCAATCTCTATCCATTTTGCACTACTAGGTTTTGAACCTCTGCGTCCTACTCTTAGGTACTCGACATCTCCTCTATGCGTTGTCCTCACCTTCCTGTCCAGAACTGTATCTTCCTACAGCTTATTGAGGTATTCAAGAAACAGATCATCAATGGAAGGCAATTGACTTTGCTCTTTAGGATCTTCAATTAATGAAGGTTCGAACAGTCTTAAATTTTTTGCATTTACTACTGAATAGATGTGCATGTATGTTGGCAAATCAAGGCGGAAAGCATTCTCACCAATTTTCTCAAGTACCTTAAAAGGCCCATACCTTATTGGCTTCAACTTCTTTCCTTCACCTTGCATTATGTCCTTGTTGATATATAGCCACACTTGATCACCAACCTGGAAGCTGTGTTCCACTCAATGTTTATCATGCCTTGCCTTGTATTTGGCTTCACACTTTTCCAGTTGTTCCTGCACTGCTTGGTGAATTTCTTGGATCTGTTTAATGAATCTGGTCGCTTTGTCCACATTACTGTGTCCAGTAACTGCTATGTCTTTTTCAAAGACAAAATCCAAGGGAGACCTTGGTATAAAACCAAAACAAGTCTCAAAAGGAGATCTCTGTGTAGAAGAATGTTTAGCACAGTTGTAAGCATGTTGCACATAACATAAATGTTCATCCCAAAGCTTGGGATGGTTGCTGCAATAACCCCTGAGCAACTAGATAATTGTCCTGTTGACTACCTCTATTTGGCCATCTGTTTTTGGATGAAAGGTTGTGCTTTTCTTTATTCTAGTGTCCATTAATTCCCATAGACTTGACCAAAACTTCCCAACCAATCGGGAGTCTCGATCAGATACTATGGAAGTGGGTAACCCAAAATGCACCCAGACATGCTGAAAGAACAATTTTGCTATTTGTTCAGTTGTAATATGTTTATTAAAAGGTATTAAAATACACATTTTGTTGAACCTATCCACAATAACGTATAAATAGTCATGTCCTTTTCTAGATTTTGGCAATCCCCCAACAAAGTCCATGGAAACACTTTCGCAAGGATGGGAGGGAACTGGCAGTGGAGTGTACAAGCCTAGTTTTCTATTGCTGGGCTTGCTTTTAGCACACATGGTACACCCTTTTAGATATCTAGAAACTATTTCATGCATTTTTGGCCAATATTAGTATCTTTGTAGTTGTGCAATTGTTTTGCTTACCCCAAAATGACCTAATATTAGAGAAGTATGTGCCTCCATAATTATGTTAATTCTCTCTGTTTGTGGAATGCATAGCTTCCCCAAATGATACAAGAGTGGGAAATAGGGAGATATGGAATGTTTTGGCACCAAAGTCAAATTATAAAACTTCAAATTCAAACCCTAAAGAGGCATTTCTTTATAAAAGAGTAGGGTTTGTGTTTTTCAACATTCATACTCTTACAACCGATCTTCAAACAACTCCAAACACTGACCAAAGATAATAGCAAGATGATTTAAACTTACATGGGGCAAAGGAGACTGAGAGAATTTGAATTTTGAAGAGCAGTGGCAAAATTTTTGAGTTCTGGCCCAATGAGTCATGTGCTCCCAATGCGCCGCCTGCATACAAATTTACACTGGCCAATGGAGCCTAGTGCGCCGCGTGCACCCAATGCGTCGTGCACTACATAGTTGATTTTGCAGGAGGATTTTGGAGGCCTTCATGGTGTCAAAATTGGGCGCAGGATAGCTCGTTGGAAAGGTCTCTGAGTCTAATTTCCAACCCAATTGGAATTTTTTAATTTGGAGTTCATTTGCTTTGTCAAAAGTCAAATCTCCCAAGGCTGGTCAAAATGTGCCAAATGAGGCTACCTCAAGGCAGAGTGTTGTTGCAGTCCACTTTTGAATGCCATCCTCAACTCCAAATTGATCTCATGATAGTTAATTGGGAATATATTTTTGTCTAGTTATCCTCTGACTCATCAAGAAAGTTATTTGGCCAACCAAGCTAGGAGAAAACTTGATTTTCCAAAGGTCACTTCAGAGGTGCATCAATTCTCCCGAGGCGATTGTATTTTTGACATTTCTCTAAAACCATGACACCCGTGTAAAAAGTGAAGGAGGTTTTTGTTCTTTGGAATTTTTTGGACAAAAAATTCTCTCCATTTTCCAAAATTCATCTTGTATTTCTCTGGAACATCTTTTGCGTGAAACTTATCCCGATGTGTGAAACAAGGAATTTTGTCGAAATGAAGCGAAATGAAGGGGATAAGGGGCTTCTAAATTCTTGGGGAAATTTTGGGAAGTATGGAGGGAAGTTAGGAAGCAGGGGAAAGTGGAATCTTAGAGATTGAGTGAGGGGAAGGGGTCCAAAAGGGAAAAACACAGGCCTAGCCTAGAAAGTTTCCAAGTTGTGGCAAGAAACTAGGGTTTGTGCAAAAATGAGGAATTTGGGGGATCTCAGTGATGGGAAATGTTTAATAAGGTACATTAAGGATAGGGGAAGGTGTGTGAACATCAGGATACAAGTTTTTTTCGATGATTTGACCATCCAAGAGAAATTACCTCCAAAACCCTAGGAGAGGGAAATGGACCTTACCTAGGCACAACTGAAGCATGAACAAGCTGTAAAATGACCCAATGGAACTTGACATGATGATGAAAACCCTCTAAATAATGGTACACTTAGCTGAATGGTGACATGGACCGACATTTGGACAACTTTGAAAGGAGTGAAAGCAAACCCTAGACCTAATGCCTAGTGACCAAATTTTGCTTGAAGACTCACTGAAATGACAAAATTTGACCTTGACACCTTAAAATCGCTTTGTAAGAGCATGTTTGATCACTGAAGGAAGGTTGCAAAGGCTGACACTAACACAGGAAAACCTGTAAAGGTGGTGTGCTAGAAATGCGGAAAGGAAGGGAAGTACAAAAGGGATTGTAAATCTAAAGCTCCTAATAAAGGAAAGGGATCTGATGATGCTCCTTCTGCAGAGGTGAAAACCACCTAAGATGAAGGTGGGGATGTGTACTTGGCCTCTTCAAGTAAACATGTAGATCATTAGGCAATGGTTGATTGACTCAAGTGCATCCTTTCACTTCACTCTCCATAGAGAGTGGTTCTGTGAGTATGAGAAATATGATGGTGGTGATGTCTTCTTGGGGGATGACAGGAAGGCTAGAATCATTGGTCACAGAAAATTAATGTTGAAGTTGCAAGGTGGAAGGGTTAGAACACTTCCGGGTGTTCTGCATATTCCTACATTAGCTAGAAATTTGATTTCTGTAAGCAAGCTGGATGATGCAGGTGTAAAAACAGTGTTCGAGAAGGATACCTACAAGATGGTTCAGGGAGCACTTGTATTGATGCGAGGAGTTCAGATTGGAACTCTATACAAGCTGCAAGGTAGCACTGTTGTTGATCGGGGCAACAATTCCGTGGTTCCTAAAAGTGGAGAAGAAAATCTAGTGGTCTCTGGAGAGAAGACCATGTTGTGGCATCAAAAGCTTGGACATATTGGAGAGAAGGGCCTTCGAATACTTCATGGTAAAGGTATGGTAGAAGGTATGAGTAATGGATCTCTAGATTTTGATTTCTGTGAAAATTTTGTATATGGGAAGCAGAATTGGGTGAGTTTCCCCTTTGGTTGTAAGAGGGCGAAACGTATATTAAAGCTTGTGCACAGTGATGTGTTTGGACCTACGAAGGTTCCATCACTAGGTAAGTCTGTGTACTATGTATCGTTTATAGATGAATTCTCAGGGAATACTTGGATATATTTCCTTAAGAAGAAATCTAAAGTCTTTGACAGGTTTAAAGAAATTAAGGATCTGATGGAAAACTAGACAGAAAAGAAGATAAAGGTGTTGAGGACAGATAACGGTCGAGAGTTTTGCAGTAAGGAATTTGAAGAATTCTGTAAGAAGTGTGGTATAGCCTGGTAGAAGACTACTCCATATACACCTCAACAAAATGGAGTTGCATAAAGAATGAACAAGACATTGATGGAAAGGGAAAGAAGCATGCTCAGTGGTGTCGGGTTAGGCCAAGAATTCTGGGAAGAGGTGGTGGAGACAGCATGTTACCTGGTCAACAAATCACTTTGATCAACGTTGGAGGATAAGACTCCACAAGTGGTATGGAATGGTAAGAAACCCTCTCTTTCACATCTGAGGGTATTTGGATGTGATGCATATGTACATGTTCGAAAGGAGAAAAGAACCAAGCTGGATAGTAAATTTGAAAAGTGCATCTTTATTGGGTATAAGGATGGTTTAAAGGGTTATAAGCTTTGGAACTGTTATAGACATTTTTGGGCACTTCAACCCCAATCAAAAATGTCCATAAACTGAGGGCTCCTGAGTCCCTAAAAGTGTTTCTTAACTGTCTAGAGGAACAAGGTCAACTGATTACATCATCTCCCATAATTTCTCCACTGAAAACTGCTCATAAATGGTCAAAATTGGACCATACTGAAAGCTCAATGCAGAGGGTGCGATGCATATCACCTTCCCAATGTACAGGGTGCGATGCATACTGTTTTTCTCCTCTGTAGGGTGTGATGGTTCGGAATGGACAAATGGCAGGGACAACAATGCGAGGTGGAAGATCATGGAATCTTCCAGAAGCTTCCCCTCTGACACTTGCCACTCCATTTTCGACTAGGGATGAGTAAGATATCATCATTCTCCAAGTGGAAGTAGGAACTATTAGAGAAAGGACACTAATCATGTTCCCAAAAGATGACTCACCTCTCTGTAATCATCTATATATGGATCCCTCATCACAAAGATCCAGAGGCTGGAATTTTGTATCTTATAGAGAAGTGCTGTTGGTTTTCTGGTGTACATTCATAAGTGTTGGGTGATCTTGCTTTGCTTGAGGTGAAGAAGGGCTTCTTAGCTGGAGGATGATGCTAGATCAGAGCACATGGTTGTAATCTTCTTGCTACTTTTCATATGAATAAAGCTATTCTTGTTTCCTTCCATATTCTTGTGTACTCGTTTATATATGCTTGTATATGGTTAATGCACATATGATCCTGCATTATTTATGAACTTATATCCTTGTTTCTTGCATAGTAGTATGTTGCTGTGATTATACAGGTCCTTTTGAAGCTGAGCAGACAAAGAAGAAGCGGCACAACTCTATCAAGAAGGAGAGGAAATCAAGCGCAAGACTCAGGTTGGTCCTCTTGGTTCTCCTCTCATCTATTTTCATAAAGGAATCAATAGAAACTTTGATTGCTTGTTTTCTAAGATAGCCCACCATCTTAGTGGAATAGCAGCATCTGAGTGGACACTATCCCATATAACAAAAATGGCACTCCACTGGGAGTGACTAAGATACCTTGTTGCCTATCTATCCTTGTTTCTTTTACAAACATATAGACAGAGCCTGAAGTCAGCCAGCTAGCCTTCCAACTACATTTTTCATACAAATGCAAAGTAGATCAATGTTGCTTCAGTCAATCTCCGTGTTTTGTTTATGAATTAAACAATAGATCTACAAGCAATCTAATTGCCCTGAGTGGTGGCTCTAGTAACCTCTTAGATCACCCCTGTGTTTTACATACATTGATCTGTACTTATTCAACTTAAACACCTAAACTAAAATGAAAACTGTGAGTGAAATCTCGTTCAAAGTCTCATACTGTAACCATCACACCCTACCTTCAAGGCAGCCTGTATGCATTGCACTTCCCGAATGGAGTAGGTGCACTGCATACTGGGTTCACTTGTGTAACAGGTGCGATGGTTAGGGAGGATTAACTTTGCCCTTCGTCTGTGGATTTTTCTCACTATTTTCAATATTATTCAAGAGTTTTTGCTGTCTATAGTCAGTGTGCTTTTGTGAAAACCCTCTTCTCTTGCATTATTCCGCCTCGTTAGTGCAAAGAACTATAAATGTTTTTATGTATTGTGCGTCGTTTTAGTTCTCTTTTGCAAAAAGTAGCATAGTCGAACTGTCGTATCTAGATCTGAAAGTGTTGTAGCTGTCGTTTTCAGTTTTAGAAAGCAATTCCATTGTTTTAGATAGTTGATTATACAGTTAATATTGCATAGGATTTGAATTACTAGTTTTAAAGTGTCGAAAAGCAATTTCCATTTCAAAATCGCAAAGTGTCTCTCTTGCTTTCACTTTGTTTTGAAAAAGAATCTTGTTGAGTACAGTCGATTTAAAAGTAATTTAGTTTTGCACATAGCTTTCTTAGCATCATTTACACATTAAGAGAGCTGAAAAACAAATACATGCATGTGCATTTTCATTTTGAATGCTTGGCTTGATTTAGGACTATGAATTTTAGCATGTGCTCTGTGCTCTGTGAAGAAAAGATGCTTGACTTTCTTCCCTTTAGTAGCTAAGATTTTCATTGCTGAAAGAAGATAAAAAGTCTGTTTATCATCTTAGACTGCATTTAGGAATTATACATACATCACGCGGTGAACCTGAAAGGCAAACTGTTAAGAAAGATCAACTTAAAATAAATCCAATGAGTCTAACAACGCTTTGGAACTTAACGCACAACATCTAGAGGTCTAGGCTAGAGACGTATTCCAGCGTCGTAAAGCCTGGTAACTGTTGCTTTCAGTGTTGGTTGGGTGATTCCTCCACTCTGAGATGGCAAGTGCTAGTACGGACTTGCGCTCCCACGTACCGTTGCGTATATATTGGGAGACCACAATAGGCTACATCCTATCCTTAGGAAAGCCCGTGTCTGCCGCCTATCGATCGTAATGCACGAACACAGCATTCGGGAGATTGACTGCCGTACCGTAAAAAGAATTCTGGCAGTTTTATGATTAGTTTGGTAATCCCTCTTGCCTAGATCTCCAGAGAATCCATTTGCTCCCTTTCATACTCCTTAAAGGAAAAGGTCTCTGAGCGCTTTCACTTCAGCTCAATAAAAATCCTAAGGCGACTAGTGGTCATCTTGGTTTTTCTCGACTCTTTAAAATTGAAAAAAAAAGTTGTGTCCAAGCGTCTAAAAAATTTATTTTAATCGAAATAATGTCAACAATTCCCCGTGATCTTCAGTGAGAAAATGGAGTCTACCAACCAAGATTTCCCCATGAGAAAATCCTAGTCCCTTCCTATCTTGGGGAGATTTGGTCCACCCCATATGGCCACTTTGTCACTTCCAGGATTGACAATTGGTTTGCCGGTCTGGCTCTTCTCTACCTATGTCATTTAGAATCCCGTAATTCCTGAACAGTCTTATCAGCAACTAGATGAAACTAGAGTTATCTCCCAACCTTCTACTTCATTTGATTCTCCCTCTCCTCCTTCCTCTTCGCTTGATAACGCCGATAAGGCCAAAGTCAAGTAACTAAGAAGAAGAAGAAGCATAAGAAAAAAAAGGAAAAGAAGAAAAATGAACCAAAATTGAAAGGGAGCAACCAAGTATCATCTAGCAAAAATCCACACACCGCACAATCAAAACCTAAATCTCCTTGTGTCATTTTCAATGGAGACCACTATAACCAAGATTGTCCCTGCATCCCTCGGATCTTAAGGGACTAGTCTCCCCGTTTGCACAATCTAGTAGCATCAACCTCTGGCGATCACATTGAATGCTCACCATCAACCAGTGAAAGTGAAGCACGTGGAAAAAGAAGGAATCCTAAACTTCCTTGTAAGTTGTGTGAACATGATCACGCCGTCCACCGTTGTCCCTTCCTTGAAGAGGCTAAAAGGGTTTTAGATAATCGTCTGGTTTCACCATTACGACTTCCTCCTGGATATCAAAAACTCTTGCTGAGCCCTCCACCGGTTGAAAATCCGGCTGGTCCGTCCTTGTGGTCAGCCGAAGCACATATCGTTGAAAATGAACCCTCGGAATCCATACCAGATGAAAGTCAAAGGGTCAATACGACAGTTGACCCAGTATTGCCTTCAGAGTGTTCATCTTCGAACGATACCGTCACTAAAGAGAAAGAGAATGACACCGTTCAAATTATTTTCATCATCACCGACTTCGATGAGCTTGGGGGCAGTCCTCCCGTTCCTTTACCGCAGGAAGGAAGTTCATCAGAGTCATATCCGATCGTCTATTCGGTCCCACCACCAAGCAACCTAGTTGTTTCCTTCGACTGGAATCTACTAGGCAGACCCGATTTACCAGCCAGTGTACCATTCAGAATCATTGTACAAGCTTACAGAATGGTCATGGTTGGTACCATCATTGATGAAGGGGCTTCTGTGAGTATCCTTTCCTCAACTGCTTGGAAAGTGCCTGGTTCGCCATCGCTTTTTCCTGAAGTGAGAAATCTAACAAGCTTCGACAAGGGAACCAGTCGACCTTTAGGGATCCTTCCAAATGTGCCCATTACTTTGAGAAGGAAATTGTTCACATGAACGTTATGGTAGTTCAAGGACCTTTAGATTAAAATCTACTCCTTGGACGCGACTATATTTATTACATGGGAGCCATCGTCTCCTCACTCTTTAGAGTAATGTGTTTTCCGCACGAAGGCAGAATGGTCAAGCTCGTGGATCAAATGTCATTCCCCAGATCACACATTGCAAATAGTCAAATGCCATCCCTAAGTGGTCTTTTCATGCAAGAAATGTCTCATCGATCTCCAGTCCGTCCACCTCATGAGCGTGAGTGATTCAGGAAGATGTGACTGAAACCCAGGGGGCATGCACCCTGGTCTGTTTCGGCAGGGAAACCTTGGGTATAGGGTGGATTTCCATGAGGGATATATGACTAGTTTGGCGAACCTGTCCTTATAGGAAAATGGGAACATAATAGAATAAGATACCTTCGTTAAGGTTATGGTAAGTGGCATGTGGTCGCACCACTCCTCTTTGTCTATCTTGGTAGGCATCGCCGAGGAAGCTTTCTGTCTACTACGCGGATGGAACTTTCTCGGTAACTTGGAAATTTCTCGCTATACTTGGGGGCATGAAAGTGAAGAACGACTATTTATTTTTTAAATTTTTAGGACTTCTAACCCTTTAAACCCGTAAGGCTAGTCGTTTCCTAACTTGCATAAAGAAAGGATTCAGGGCAAAGCTTCAAAAGGTGCAAGCTCTATAAAAATGGCATCTTAAATGAGACATTTCTTATCATATGATTGGCGAGCAATGTTGTCGCAGAGTTCAAGCTCGTTAAAAAATAAACTCTCCACGAGCAATTTTAGCGTATAGTTCAAGCTCGTTAAAAAATAAACATAAGTCATGAGCAAGTGTTTCTCCCCGCGTTTAAGCTCATTAAAAAACGAACAGGTAAATAACCATTTTGAGTGCCTTATCGCTAGCTTTTGAGCCTTGGTCATGTTCTCGCCATCACCTCCACTCTGTTTTAGCTGATCATTCACCCCCATATGCTTTTTTACCCCTTTGAGGAACATCTGTGAAGAGTGATTCTGCTAGCCATCCGTGTAACACTGCCGTGATTGGAAAATTCCAAATCTTACCTGGAATCAGCTGCTACCCGAAACCATCACTCATTCCTCGAAAACGAGTCTTCTTTAAGCTATTTTCACCTGACTCGTAAAATATGAAAAGATTGCCGAGCGATTGGCCTCTCCGGCTCGTTAAAAGGCATTGGAAGTGCTATCCCTCCTCTAGATTTTAATCTTTTTGAACCTAAGGGATTATTACACAAAATGATCGAGCGCTTGTCTTGTTCGGCTCATTAAAACTATCGAAAATTCATCCCTTTTGTATTATTTTACGATTTTTCGGACTTAAGGGATTATACAACGAAAAAGAATCTTCAGAGTCTTCTTTCCGTTTCTTTCAGACTCTCTAAAATTGAAAGAGACCGAGTTATCTTTGTCGTTAAACTCGTTAAAACTAAACAGCGACAAACTCATCCAACAAGACGAGAATGAGTTTCACTGTCGCTAGGCTCACTAAAATATAGCGACAGGTTTGCCCGAAGGGCGGATTATAGAAAAAGCATATGTTAACCTCCTCAAGCTTGACAAAAATAAAGAGGTACTGGTCAGCAATGACTCAGGAAAATTGGGAAGAAAACAAGAAGAAACTTTATTGGTAGCAAGTCACTCTTGAACATGACACTTTCCTTCCGCATCCATGCCGGGTTGGGTTGTTCCGTTCACTGGTCTTCACCATTGGTCTGTCACGCCATCCATCTTCGGGGTTAATGCTACCAATCCATCGTCAGTGTCGCCGATATGTTCAAGAGAAGTCATTCAGACAATTCACCTGTGTCTCACCCACTGAAATACATTCATGCTCCATTCCTTCATGACCGCCACCCTGAACCCTGTATCGTCAGATTGTTTTCACCTCCAAATCATTTGCTTCGTTCTGTGTCATTGATGTGGGATTCATTAAGGCCCTCCTGCAACGGGTCACTTCTTGTCGACATCAGCTCATTATCCAAGAAGTTGACTTAGGAACAACCCTTTCAGTACTTTGAAGCTTGCATGCCTCAACAGCAAGTTTCTCACTTTCCGCGACAGGTTTACATCAATGGCCTTCGACCGAGAGATTTTACATGGTGTTCGACACCAAGTCCTTTTTCACACCACGTGAATTGTACTGTAGTACCTTGAGGGTCATTGTCATTATTGGTGATTCCTCTCTCGCCTGTTAACAGCTTACATCATTAGCTGGTAATCAAGCAATGTCTTTCCGTGTTCGACTCCAGAACATTTTTCACATGGATCGACTTGTACTCTCAGTGAAGATTGAACGAGTTTTGAATACCCCAGATCTAGTTTCATCCATTCGGGCTGCGATGTATTCAGGAATATAAAGACATCAAGTGTACATCATTTCCGAACAGATGATCATCCAAATCAAAGGATGATGAGTCCATATCATTAGTCTGTCACACAGACGATTGTCTGTCCTATGTACATGAAAATGAATTTATAAAGATGAGCATGGGAATGCCCGCCTTAGCTAGATCATGAAAAAATGTTGTCAAATAATGTATTGTATTGTATCTTATTACAGGTCGCCTCCCAGCTCGGAAAAAATTTGGATCCTCATAGTAAAGCATTTCACCCGACATCATAAAGATTAACGACCTCATGCTTTAGGGGGCAACTGTTATAGACATTTTTGGGCACTTCAACCCCAATCATAAATGTCCATAAATTGAGGGCTCCTAAGTCCCTAAAAGTGTTGCTTCACTGCCTAAGGAACAAGGTCAACTGATTACATCATCTCCCAGAAGTTCTCCACTGAAAACTGCTCATAAATGGTCAAAACTGGACCATACTGAAAGCTCAATGCAGGGGGTGCGATGCATATCACCTTCCCAATGTACAGGGTGCGATGCATACTGATTTGCTCCTCTGTAGGGTGCGATGGTCGAGAATGGACAAATGGCAGGGACAAAAATGCGAGGTGGAAGATCATGGAATCTTCCAGAAGCTTCCCCTCTAACACTTGCCTCTCTATTTTCGACCAGGGATGAGTAAGATATTATCATTCTCCAAGTGGAAGCAGGAACTATCAGAGAGAGGACACTAATCAAGATGCCAAAAGATGACTCACCTCTCTGTAATCATCTATATATGGATCCCTCATCACAGAGATCCAGAGGGTGGAAGTTTGTATCTTATAGAGAAGTGTTGTTGGTTTTCTAGTGTACATTCATAGTGTTGGGTGATCTAAGCTTTGCTTGAGGTGAAGAAGGGCTTCTTAGCTGGAGGATGATGTTGGGTCAAAACATATGGTTGTAATCCTCTTGCTACTTTTCATATTAATAAAGCTATTCTAGTTTCCTTCCATATTCTTGTGTACTTATTTATATATGCATTTATATGGTTAACACACATCTGGTCCTATGTTATTTATGAATATAGATCTTTGTTTCTTCGATAGTAGTATGTTGTTGTGATTCCACAGGTTCTTTTTGAAGCCGGGCAGACGAAGAAGAAGCAGCGAAGCTCTATCAAGAAGGAGAGGAAATCGAGCGCAAGACTAAGTTTGGTCTTCTTGGTTCTCCTCTTGTCTATTTTCATAAAAGGAAACGAAAGTAGACTTTACTTGTTTGTTTCTAAGATAGCCACCCATTTTAGTGGGAATAGCAGCATCCGAGTGGACATTATTCCCGGTAACAAACCCCATTCTCTCTCTATAATTTTTTTATTGCAATGATAAATAAGGAGTGTATTAAGCCTCCTTCTTCATGTTAATGACATCATGCAGCAAAATCATGGTTTAAGGTTTTTAAATTTTTTGGAAAAAAATTGAATCCAACTTGTGATATTTTATTCACTTCATCTAACATACATTCATCTCGGCATATTGAGGGTTTGATTAATTGTACCTTTTCATTGTTAATATAATTGTTTTATATATAAGAAGTAATCTCAATTTGTAATGTAATGTTTAACATTTTGTCTAAGTCAAATTACATAAAAATAAAAATAAACAAAAAGATTAATGTAATATAAATTTAACTCAGTCAAAATAAAATAAAAATAATAATAACTCAAAATAAAATAATAATAAATTTAAAAATCACCCATGGTATTGATCCATGGTATTGATAAGCCATGGTATTGGCCCATTATATTCATGTGAAATATAGTCTATTTAAAGGGGGGAATTAAACTAGCCTAGATCCATCTTATCTCGGGATCTACCAAGGGCTGGATCTAGGTTGGCTTAATATAGTTAGCAATTACAAATTTGTTCATATAGTCCATATGATAAAAAAGATCATCTTAATTGGGTTAGTTATGGAAGAGATGTTTTCATATCTTGTTCTGTTATGTGATGGGACCAACCCTCGTCCTTCTGTCCGGATGCAAAGATTTGATTAATTGAATTATTAATGAAATTATTTTTGGGGATCTCCAAGATGGTTTGATATTTTGTTGTTTTTAATTATTTGGTACAGGTTCTGGCTGTGAGGGAGACACCTGTCTATGCCTTAGATTTTGTCCTCCTACCTTATGTTACGCTTGAAACCCTAACTCTCGATTTACCCTATCATTTTCGACTTTCGTTCTGTTGTGTTGAGGGGGTCTACTCTCTAGTTTTCACTTGCGATGCTCGTATGGTTTCTCTGTGGCACACTACTTGAATTCTTCGGCCACGGCTCTGCTCAGTTTGCTGGGCTCTGCTATTATATTATTGTCGCCAGTGGCTTTTCTATTCACTAGTCTGTCTGAGGGTTTCTATGTTTGTCTCTCGGCGTTCTGCAAGTGGTCTCCTCTGTTCTGAAAATGCTACGGGCGCGGTTAATGATTGCTTCCTCTTAAGAGTATTTGGTATCATTGTTGTTTTTTTTTAATGTTGTTCCAATGGCTTCACTATCTAATTTGTCTACTAGTCGCTGTGTATCCAGGTTGAGTCCACGAGGTGACCCAGTGTTCAACCTCTACTCACGCTAGACATAGGTAAGCTCACGTTCTATGATTCAGTTTCTACTTTGCATCTTCTGTCAGTACTAATAGTTTGTTCTTCTTGTGAGCAGGGTTTCCTTGTCAATTCGTGGCTTGGTGAGACCTCTCCTCCTTCGATTTTTCAACTCCTCCTCTGGTAAGTGTGGATGACAAACCCTTACTCAGTTTCTTTCATTCGGTTGGGGTTTTCATTATTCTCGTTATTAACTATTGTTTGCGGTGGTTGCAGGTGGACGGCGTGCATGCAGATGTGGCTTCGGCTCCTCTTGCGACTTGTTAGATCGGGTAGGGTCTTTCCATGTATCTCGTGCTTGACATCTGTTGATAGTTCTGAGTCTTAGTCTCAGGCTTCAGCCTCTCTATCAGTGACTTAAGTCCACATTGTGGTCATTGTAGTAAATACATAGGTCACTTGGTTTGTTTTTAATTTGGGATTGTGAGAGTCAAATGCGTATTCAAGGTTTCGAACCCAAGTTCCTCCAACTATTTTGTAATATGAATTTGTACTACCTTGGGACTATAAATGAATTTAAATACTTCTGTAGTTTTGCTTCAAACAATATTTGCAAGGAAAAATAATGCGTGTTATTTTGTATGGTACCTTGTCATAGATGTTGTCTTCTTGCTGGAAATTTAGTTGTTCTTATTATGAAACCCTCTGTCAGTTGTCTTTATTACACGCTCGATACTCTTCAAGATTGTGGGTAGTTGTTGTGAACATTCATTATTTCTTCCATTGTTGTTCTCTCCGTGTGGCTATAGCAACACTTCCACCGACTCTCGGTCTCGCTGCCTCTGATATTCTAGATGTTTGTTAGAAAAATTAATCTGCCAGTTTTGGTCTTTGTTTGGAAATACACTCATTTCATCTTAAGAATAGAAAAGAAATATAATCTTGTTACAAAATGGACTCAGATGATTTTGAAAATTTCCTATATGTTTTTATTATTCTTCTGCTATGATGGAAATCAACCTTTACAATGTTTCATTTTTCTCCTTTTGTATGTTTGTTGAATAGTTTTAAAATTGTCACTAGTTACATGTAGTTATCATAAGTAACTGTTAATTCTGATTCGTTTAAATTCTGGAATTAATTTAAAAACAGAGTTTTTTTTTTTTTTTTCTTTTCAAAAAAAAACATCTTAACAAAAATAAAACAGAACTTGCTATTGTGTCCTAACTGCTAATAACTAAGAAAATTAAAAAATAAAATAAAAACTCAGGTACAGTGACCTGTGAACCTATTAACTTGTGAGACAAACACTTCCTCTTGTTCACCCCTAGTTGGATGCTCCTGCATCAAGCTCCTGGGGTAACAAAAAGTCATGGCTCTGGTCCATGAGCTCCTCGATAGAATACCCTGCATGTTGTATCTGCTCCGCATCAAGCCACGAATTGTCCTCTATAGGGCGGTTCTTCCACTTGACGAGGTACTGTAGGTACTCCTTTTTCTGTGTCCCCCTAGCCACTTGTGTGTCAAGGATTCCCTCGATTTCAAGTGGCTGAGCTGAAGGTATTTGTCTCATCCATGAACTACTCTTTTCCTGGGTGTCCCGCTTTAGCTGTGCCAAACTTTCCTCTTCCGAATTGGTAGTGTATGGGAATAAATCTGCTACATAAAAAATGGGTGATATTCCTATACTTGGAGGCAATTGCAGTTCGTAGGCATTTGCAGAAAACTTACACAGAATTTTACAAGGTCCAATTTTTTTGAACTTCAGCTTATTGTATTCACCCCTACGAAATTGTTCCTTGCGCAAATGCGCTAAGACCTAATCCCCCACATTAAATTGTACCTCACGTTGTTTCAAATCAGCTTTCTATTTGTACCTCTAACTAATGTCCTGTAATTTCAGATTCACCTGCTCATGTAGGTCATTAATTGCTCTTGCAAACTCTTCCCCGTCAGCACTTCTTTTCTCTAGCTATCCCAAATCCTGCAATTCATGCACTCCTCAGGGATGCATTACGTACAAAATATGAAAAGGACTACTTCTTGTGCTTCGGTTTGGTGAATCATTGTAAGCAAATTTTGCTTGAGCAAGTACCCGATCTCACATTCGTGAATTTTCTCCCACTAGACTCCTCAGGAGGTTTCCTAAACTTATGTTCACCACCTCCGTTTTTCCATCAGTCTGTGGGTGATAAGCGAAGATGAAGTTCAACTGCGTGTCCAACTTCTTCCACAGGGTGCGCCAAAAATGTCCTGTGAATTTCACATCCCTGTCAGAGATAATGGACTTAGGTAAGTTGTGCAACCTGACAATCTCTATGAAAAACAAGTGTGCTACATGAGTGGCATCACTGGTTTTCCTGCAAGGAATGAAATGTGCCATTTTTTAGAACCGGTCCACTACCACCATCACAGAGTCATAACCGCGTTGTGTTCTTGGCAGACCCAAGACAAAGTCCAAGCTGATTGAGTCCCACAGTCTACTTGGAATAGGCAGTGGTGTGTAGATTCCCGTACTTTGGTTGTGTCCTTTTGCCAACTAACACACTTTACACCTGGTTACAAATCGCTGCACATCCCTTTGCATCTTCGACCAGTAATAAAAGTAACTGAGTTGATCTAAGGTCTTATCAATACCGAAATTTCTAGTTAGACCTCCGCTATGCTTCTCCCGGATGATGTTCTCCCTCATCGAACAGTCGGGGATACATAGCCATCCTCCCTTAAACAACAGCTTCTCTTGTAGGTTATAGTCCAACCATGGACTATTATTCCTCAACAAAATGTTTTGGCAGGCTTCATAAGCCCCCTTAAAATCTGCATCTGTCTGATACAAGTATTTCAAGTGTTCAAAACCTAGTACTTGTATCGTGCTCTCTTGCAGGAGAAAAACCCTCCTGCTCAATGCATCTACTACCTTGTTGGCATGTCCGCTAATATGTTTCAATACAAACCTGTAACTCTACAAGTATTCACCCACTTTACATGCTTGTGGTTCAGCTTATGTTGCTGCATAACATACTGCAATGCATAATTATCAGAAAACAAAACAAACCCATTACCTAGCAAATAGTGTCTGCAATGCTTCAATGCTTGGACGACAACATAGAACTCCTTGTCATAAGACGAGTACTTCTGCCTGCTTTCATTCAACTTTTCACTTAAATAAGCAACAGGTTTGTCTTCCTGGATGAGTACGGCCCCAATGGCTGTACCACTAGCATCACAATGAACTTGAAAAAGTTTGTTGAAGTCAGGGAGCCTCAAAATTGGCCTCTCAGTGATCTTCTTCTTCAATATCTGAAAGCTCTTTTCTGCAGCTTCAGTCCAATGAAAAGGTTGACTTGCCTTCTTGATTGTATCCAACATAGGTGCACAGATTCCACTAAAATCCCTTATAAACTTATGATAGAAACTTGCCAACCCATGAAAACTTCGAACTTCGAACAGACTCTTAGGGGATGGCCAACTAAGTATAGCTGCAACTTTTTCTGGGTCCATTTTCAGCTCATTTTCTACAATCACGAAACCCAAATAGACTAACTCCTTTTGAAAGAAGGCACATTTCTTCAGATTTATCAGCAACTTGTTTTGCTGCAACTTCTCCAGAACATATCAAACATGTTGAAAATGTTCCTCCCTAGTTTTGTTGAAAATCAATATATCGTCAAGATACGCAATCACAAATTTCCCAATGAACTCCTTCAACATCTCGTTCATCAAGCGCATAAAAGTACTAGGTGCATTACTTAACCCAAATGGCATTACCATCCATTCATATAGCCCTTCATTAGTCTTGAAAGTTGTTTTCCATTCATCCCTTTCCTGGATTCTAATATGGTGGTATCCACTCTTCAAATCTATCTTCGAAAAATATGTTGCCCCGCTCAAACAGTCCATCATATCATCCATTTGTGGCAATGGAAACATGTACCTGATCGTAATCTTGTTTATTGCTCATGAATATGTGCACGTCTGCCATTCACCTCCTTTCTTGGGAGCAAGAACGGTTGGAACTGCACATGAGCTCAAGCTCTCTTGAATCAGTCCCTTATCCAGCAACTCTTGTACCTATTTTCTAATCTCCTCATTGTCTTTGGGGCTCATCCGGTAAGCAGCTTTGTTCGGTAAACTAGATCCAGGGATGAAATCTATGTGATGACTAATACTCCGCTTTGGTGGCAATTTATTTGGTAGATCGTCCACCACAATGTCGTTGAATTCCTGCAACATCTCCTGGATTTCTTCAGGTAAATCAGAGATTTCAGTATGCAACAAAACTATTCTTGGTCTCCTTACCACAACATATTTCACTTCATCATCTTCAATCTGTTTTAAAATTTGTTTTCCACCCACCAGTAATACTTTTGTTCTACTAGTTTCTATTGTTTCCTCCTCCTTGATGGGCACTAGCGTATGCTTAATCTCATCCTTAACAAACTTGTAACAGTTTGTCTTCCCATCATGAACAACTTTCCGGTCATACTGCCACGTTCTAACTAGCAGAATATGACACACATCCATGGGTATGATGTCACAAATAACTTTGTCCCTATATTTTCCAATATGGAATTCCACCTCACACTGCTTATCAACTAGCAGTTGGTGACCCTTCTGTAACCACGACACCTTATAGGGGGTTGGATGCTTCAATCATTTTAAAACCAATTTCTCCACCATCTCTGTTGCAACCAGATTATCAGTGCTTCCACTGTCTATAATTAGTTTGCAGCATTTTCCATGTCACTTGCACACAGTCCGGAATAATGCCTTCCTTTGGGTTTGTTCAACTATATCTTTTGCTGGTTTCAGCAATACCTTATTCAAGACTAAGGCCTCTCCTGTCTCTGGTACATTTTCTACCTCCTGAGGCGGTGCCTCTACTTCTTCTGTCTGAGCAACATATACTCCTCTTTGACCAGCCTATTCTCCTTCAGGACACTCAAAGGATTTGTGCCCCCACTTGTGGCACTTGTAGCACTGGTAGGCAACTCCTATGCCTCTGCCATTTCCCCTTCCTCTCTGGTATGGGCTTCCTCCCCTAGTGCTACCTTCCTTTTCTAATGTCCCTGAGGTTCTTGAACTGCTGCGCTCTTCACTATTGTTGGCAGTTCTTCCTCTGCCAAAGGATTGTCCTTTCCCTCTGCCAGTTCCTCGTCCCCTCCTGGCATTCTGCTTTCTTGTGATCTTTTCTTCCTCTATGGTTTTTGGAGAAATAATACTTATCTCGTCCAATATCTCCAGCCTTAGGCCATTCACAAACCTTGCTATCTTTTCTGGGGTGTCTTTAGTATAACCAGCTCTCAAATTCACCCAATAGAATTCTTCAATATATTCTTTCATTGTCATTCCTCTCTGCTTCAAATTTTGTACCTGTCGATGCAAAGCAATCTGGTAATCTTTGGGCAAAAACCTGCCCTTCATCTTGGCGACCATTCTGGTCCACTTTTTAATTGGTAACTTATTCAATCTTCTCCTTTCTTCTTGGACATTGTCCCGCGATAAGGCCGCGTGTCCTTTCAGCTTGGTAGCAATGAATTTAACTCTCCTATCTTTGTTGACCTCCTCACATTCAAAATACTTGTCCAACTCACTAATCCAGTCCAACAGCACTTCTGTGGATAAACTGCCATCATAGTTCGGAATTTCAGGTTTTAGCTTGTTGTTAGCCAACAAAACTGACCTTAACAATTTGATCTCATGTCCTTCTTCATCTGATCCATCTTTCATAACTACAACCTCTTCCTCACTATCATCTCCTACTTCTAGATCCCTTCTCCTTCCTGCTTCTACTGCCACCAATCGAGCATTCAGGATCCTAATCTTTTACCTCAATCCCTTGTCTACTACTCTTCGAATCGCTCTGCCACGACCTCTTCTCCTAGCTTCCATTTTATAAGAAAATCAGTCAAGTGAACCTGCTCTGATACCAAAATTGATGGGACCAGCCCTCGTCCTTCTGTCCGGATGCAAAGATTTGATTAATTGAATTATTAATGAAATGATTTTTGGGGATCTCCAACGATGGTTTGATATTTTGTTGTTTTTAATTATTTGGTACGGGTTTTGGCTGTGAGGGAGACACCTGTCTCTGCCTCGGATTTCGTCCTCCCACCTTATGCTACGCTTGAAAACCTAACTCTCAATTTACCCTGTCATTTTCGACTTTCGTTCTGTTGTGCTTAGGGGGTCTGTTCTCTGGTTTTCACTTGCGATGCTCATAGGGTTTCTCTATGGCACTTTGCTTGAATTCTTCGGCCACAGCTCTGCTCAGTTGGTTGGGCTCTGCTAGTATATTTTTTTTGTCAGTGGCTTTTCTATTCGCTGGTTTATCTAAGGGTTTCTAGGCTTGTCTCTCGGTGTTCTGCAAGTGGCCTCCTCTGTTCTGAAAATGCTACAGGCGTGGTTAATGATTGCTTCCTCTTGATTGTATTTGGTATATATCACTGTTGTTTTTCTAACTGTTGTTCTAATGGCTTCACTATTTAATTTGTCTACTGGTCGTTGTCTATCCAGGTTCGGGCAACGAGGTGACCCAGTGTTCGCCCTCTGCTCGTGCTAGACACAGGTAAGCTCACGTTCTGTGATTCAGTTTCTACTTTGCATCTTATGTTGGTACTAATAGTTTGTTCTCCTTGTGAGCAGGGTTTCCTTGTCGATTCGCGGCCTATTGAGACCTCTCCTCCTGCGATTTTTCGCCTCCTCCTCTGGTAAGTGTGGGTGACAAACCCTTACTCAAATTCTTTCATTCGATTGGGGTTTTCATTATTCCCGCTATTAACTACTGTGTACAGTGGTTGCAGGTGGACGGCAGGCGTGTAGTTGTGGCTTCGGCTCCTCTTCCGACTTGTTAGACCAAGTAGGGTCTTTCCATGTATTTCGTTCTTGACATCTGTTGATAGTTCTGAGTCTTAGTCTCAAGCTTCGGCCTCTCTATCGATCACTTAAGTCCACAATGTGGTCGTTGTAGTAAATAGACGTCGCTTGGTTTGTTTTTAATTTGGGATTGTGAGAGTCAAATGCGTATTCAGGGTTTCGAACCCATGTTCCTCTGGCTATTTTGTAATATGAATTTGTACGACCTTGGGATTGTAAATGAATTTAAAGACTTATGTAGTTTTGCTTCAAACAATATTTGCAAGGAAAAATAATGTGTTATTTCGTATGGTACCTGGTCGTAGATGTTGTCTTCTTGCTGGAAATTTGGTTGTGCTTATTATGAAACCCTCTGTTAGTTGTCTTTATTACACGCTCGATACTCTTCAGGAACTATGGGTAGTTGTTGTGAACGTCTGTTATTTCTTCCACGGATGTTCTCTCCGTGTGGCTGTAGCAACACTTCCATCAGCTCTCAGTCTCGTTGTATCTAGTATTCTAGATGTCTATTAGAAAAATTAATCTACTAGTTTTGGTCTCTGTTTGGAAATACACTCAATTCATCTTAAGAACAGAAAATAAAAATAATCTTGTTACAAAATGGACTTCGATGATTTTGAAAGTTTCATATATGTTTCTATTATTCTTCTGCTATGATGGAAACCAACCTTTACAATGTTTCGTTTTTCTCATTTTGTATGATTTGTTGAACAGATTTAAAACTGTCAACAATTACATGTAGTTACCATGAGTAACTGTTAATTCCCATTCGTCTAAATTCTGGAATTAATTTAAAAATAGAGTTTTGTTTTTTCTTTTCTTTTCAAAAATAAACATCTTAACAAAAATAAAACAAAACTTGCTATCGTGTCCCAACTGCTAATAACTAAGAAAAAAAAAAAAAAAAAACGTAAGTGAACTGTGAACCTGTTAACTTGTGAGACAACACTTCCTCTTGTTCACCCTAGTTGGATGCTCCTACATCATTAAGTTATGTAAACATTTTGACTAGGCAAACTACAAGAATAAATAACTATATTACTATTATGATTATTAATTATATTAGTATTATATTAAAACATTTTGCTCGAATAAATTACATGAAAATGGAATAAAAATAAGATATTATAATGAAATTAATAATTAAACCCGAGAGGATTGGACATAATTTAAATTAAAGAAAGCATGACATATATATATATAGTGAAGATTTGTAAATAACATTCCAGAAAATTTATGCAATTAAGGTAAAACTCATTTTATTTTCAATTTTAAGGTGAGAAATATACCAAATCAGATGATATATCTAACAAGATTGATGTGCATTGAATCCTTCCATCAAGAATTAGTTGGGTAGCTATTAAGTACATTCCAATGAAACTATATAATGCCACCCTCTCCCTGCCCTCTTCCATACCATGGAGTAAGTGACATAAGTCTTAGGTATTCTATTTTTGGCTTATAAACCTAATTTTTTAGGAAGGGGTTTCTCCTTAAGTCTCAGGTATTTTATTTTTGCCTTATTTTTTAGAAATGAGTTTCTCCTACATTAAACAAATGACCAACGCAAATACAAGTTCAAATCAATTTGAGCCTAAGGATCTCTTGGAAATTCTGAGAAATTCTCATTAGAATATAGAAGTTTCTTCATAAATCCTTTTTTGTATCAACACTTACCAATCCAAGAAGCTCTCACAAATACTTTCTTAATTCTAACAACTTCTTATCAACTCCTTTCTTGCATCAACAATTACCAGTCCAAGAAAGGTCTCATGGATGCTTGCTCAATGTTAACAAGCTCTCACTAGCCATTACACAATGGCATGATTACTTTTTTAAATAAATGATTACCGTGTGTTTTTTTTGGAGTGGATGAAGGAATTGAGGCCTCTTGTGCTTTGATGGATCAAAGAAAGCCTCGGCTAGTGATCTCACCTCATACTCTTTTGTGAGTTGGCTAAGCTCTTGGTATCTCACCATGGTTCTCCATAACCTTCATCAAGACTACCAAAATTAGGGCCAATTCTGGTCAAACTATTTACACAATCTCTACATATTTAAGATTAGACATTCATTGAGCCCAATTGAGATTAATTCCCAAGAATAAGGATGTACATACCTTAATCTAGATATTTGAATGGATGGAAAAGTCTAAATACTCAGTAAGAAAGCAACCATTATGAAACACCCTGCATTGGCAAACAATGAAAAAAACAAAAAGGATCAATATCAATCCTACCTTCAACTCTATATCAAATTCTAGGAGAACAAACAAAAATAGCCATCCAATGTCACATAAGAATGCTAGTTGTCCACTAAAAATTGCATAAACATTCCTTGTACGTTTCCTCAAATCAACCCTAATAAAAGTGGATATCTCTCACGAACATGGACTTGGACTTGGCCATGCACGTGCTGCTACTATACTTTGTACATGAATTAGAAAGGACCAAGCAGAAAGATAAAGAAAGCAACACTTGTATGCGAGGTCTCCATTTATCCTCACAACCTTTCTTTAAGTTGTGAAAACATAAGCCTTTGGTAATCCATTTATCCTCACAACCTTTCTTTAAGTTGTGAAAACATAACCCTTTGGTAATCGTAGTTTCTAATGGGCTTTTTCATGGTGACTTCGAGTCAAGTTGAGTGACACCTAAATAGATAAGATAAAATGTTTTAATGATGGCATTTATTTGTTGTTGATGGGTATTTTTATGTGGGTGATAGATGCCATGTATATAGTAAGCATAGAGCAAAGTCATTGGTTAACATTGATATAATTATGTTAGCAATCATTGTAGCTATCAATAAAAGACTTTCTTATAAAATGATATTTAATGAGTTATAAATGGTAGATTTTTCAAAGTTGGGTAGATATCTCTTCCAGAGAATATTTGGCAGTCACAATTAATATTTGGCAGTCACAATATTACAACCTCTGATGTTTACCATGGTTATCTCTGAGAAAACATGGCATTTTGCTTGACTATTTACATGGAGCATAGAATTTACTCTTTCTACAAATTTATTAAAACAAAAGTTTTATAAAAATGTGGAACAACTTTTATAAAAATGTGGGTCAAGTTTAATATTGATTGCAATTTAAAAGAAATTAAATCAATATTGCATCTTTTATTTGCATAACATTTATGTATACATTTGTTTGCATTATACAATTATGTATTCAAAAAATTTATCGTTCAATTTATTTAATCTAAGTTTAGGTTAACAGTACTTTAAATGATTTTTTTCTTAATATTATAAAATATTTAAATCAATGATCTATTATAAAGAATGTCTTAACAATACACTCATTCACCATTAATCCAAAATCTCATCAACACATTAAAACAAAAGTTAAAAAATGTAAAATATTTAAAAGGGAACAAATTATTTGCATCTCTTAATTGCATATTATTATGATCAACTTTGTATTTTTTTTTGCCAGTTATTAAGATAATTTTAAAATTTAAAATGAAGCTTTAATATTATAAATTATTGAAGTCATTTTTGCAAAAAAATATATCTATATTACAAACTATTAGATTAAAATTGAAAATTTATTTAG
>APFE030246747.1:85764-133933 GCA_000404065.3 Pinus taeda | reverse complement strand
ATGGAGGGGATATGTATTTAGGGGGATCTTGTATATGTTTTTAGTATGGGGAGGGAAGAATAATTGGGATTTATATAATAAGTTAGAAGTTAATATGCAATTTGATCAGAAAGCGCTAAGGATAGAAATCTTAGGCTTTTAAAGGGGAAATAGGACTTTTTTAGCGGATTAGGGAAAGTTAGCGAGTGTTTGAGGAAAGAAGGGAAATTCAGACATGCCTCGCTTGAGCTCCTCCAAATGGAAACTGCCTTATTCTTGAGATGCGAACGGATATGACACTTGATAACATGAAATGAAACGGATCACAAGCCATGATTCTGCCACCACAACGCTACCTACCCAGCCTACTCACCTAGCATTTTTTCTTCTTTTGGTTTGGGTGCACTTGAACTAGCATACCCAGCCTTTCAACCTTTCTTTCAACTATCCTCCTATCTAAATCGATCCTTATCTCTTCCGGGGCTCAGATTAAGCTGATGAGCACCCTTGTTTCTCTACCTATTTACCAATCCGCCAAGTTTTAAGCTTGTTTGGACAAATATTTATCTCTATATTCTAAAGCAAGCAATTGAAACCTGGGGAAGCCAAGTTTAAACTGTTTGGCCTTCCCTTGACTGAACAACTCTTCAAAATTGGAATAACTTATCCAAATGAAACTCTGTGGAAATATGGAACCTTTGCAGTAATAAAAAGATGACATATTTGGCATGCAAACAGTCAATCATGAAATATGAACACCTATTGCAATAGGAGGCTAACAGTGGCTCCACTTGGGGATGGCCTTTTCTTGTGAAAAGCCAAGAATAGCAGGTCAGACTGCCCTGATCTTCTATTTTCGCTATAGACAGCAACACTTCTTGGTTGGCCGCTAAATGACTTGGTTCCTTGAGGCCCAGACATAGCGCTCTCATGAATTGAATCGTTGCGCACATATAACACTGCCTGCTTTCTTCTGTGTGCTTATTACTACATGTTTCTCTACCTGAGTACTGCCTGAGTATGGCTTCAAAACATGTCACAAAAACTGGAGTTTTTTCCTATTCTATTTTGAAAAGGGTTGCTGATGTAAAAACTGAAAGTGCTCCTTTCTTTTGATACTAGTGACTGAAAAATTGTAAGTTGAAAAACAGTTTCTTTTTAACTGAATCACTGTATATGACAGCGCTGCTCTTGCTGTCTTCTAAGTGCTCTTTGCATGTACCAAGCTGCCTTGGGAAGTCTTCTGTTTTGGCAAATTCACATGACCCGACAAATGGAAGTGATGATTTGGAAAAGGCCACCTGATTTGGCAATACTTATTGGCAATGAATCATGGTTAGCCAACACTTTATCATGAACTGACTGATGTTAAAAGGCAGTATCAATATGAAAAACCAAGAGAAACCTTAGCACATGCTTATGAATGTTTTGATGACTGCTTCGATGAGTTAGGAAATCTGTCAAAAAATTGATGGAAGCAGCTTCAGCAGCATGTACTGGTGTCTCCTATAATGTTACCCAAAGACCTCTAAAACAACATAAAAGGAGCAAGAACCTTTCCCCTAAACCAAAACTTAAACGGCCCCTCTGAAAAATATCAGCTGCATGCAGAGCCTCAGTCAATCTTCACTGATGAGTATATTGTCCGCACAAACCAAAGGCATGCATAGAAACCTATTGTACCCGTCAAAACAAAAAATGAGTATGACATGATGGTCATGTAGCCAAAATATAAAATTCCAGAAACAAGCTTTGTCATCTCCAGCTTGGTGAAGAAATAGAATGTGGCATAGAGAAACAAGTAAAATGCTGAGGAGCCTGCAGTCAAATAAGATCTCCACCACCAGTTGTAATCTTCACTGCACAATTGGAAGTAGCACAGGACAATGGTGATCTCTGCACATGTAACAATGAGGATCACAAAGACAATGAACAGGAACCCAAATATATAGTAGAACTGATGCAGCCATATTGAAGTTAATATGAAGAACAGTTCAATGAATACAGCTCCAAAAGGCAAAATGCCTCCAATTAGTATTGAGAAAATGGGCCGCATATACCAAGCTTGCTCTGGAATCTGCCTGGGGATTTTATTGGTCTTCACTGGATCCTCAATTGCAGGTTTCTTGTAGCCAAAGTAACTTCCCACAAAGACCAATGGCACAGAAATTCCAAACCATAAAAGGACCAAGGCAAACATAGTCCCAAAAGGAACTGCACCAGATGATTTTTCTCCCCATATCAGTGCATTGAGAATAAAGAAAATGCAAAAGGCAATGCCTGGAAACAAGAATGCTGTCTTCAGCGTGTTCTTCCTCCATTCTGTGCCCTTGAACATCTTATATAGACGTGACGATGCATACCCAGCAAACAAACCCATAAACACCCATAATAGCAGCATAGCGGTCATTAAACCTCCACGGTTCGAAGGAGAAAGGAAACCAAGGACTGCAAATATCATTGTCACTACTGTCATGGCAAAAAACTGAACTCCAGTTCCCACATAGACACAAAGTAAGCTTGCATTGGTTGGGGCCCTGAACACATCTCCATGGACCAACTTCCATCCTGTTTCCTCTTGAGCTTCATCCTGTGTTTCTAATTGGTTGTATTTTGAGATATCACGGTACAATGTTCGCATCATGATCATTGCAACCATTCCGGAAAGAAATAAAACAATCATCAATGAGTTGACGATAGAGAACCAATGGATCTGATCATCTGTCATTAAAAGGTAAGTATCCCAACGTGATGCCCATTTCACAGGGCTCTCCTGCAAGACCCATCATCATCCAACTATAATCAGGAGCAAAGAAAATCGCATAGGCTTAAACATAATAACTCAAGTCAGCATATCTTGAAAAGGCCAGAAATGAGATGCAACTATTGTGATAGGATATCTGGGTAATACCCGGAAAGTAACATCATATGTGAATATAATTTCTTTGTCTTCCACAACTTCTTGAGGAATCTCAGAATTTATCACTGTATGCTTGGTATTTGGATCACAAGTTGTCAAACGGGTTTTGACATTATCCCATGGTTGTTCATACTCATGCTTTACACTGCAATTCAACATTCAAAGAGAACTAACTTCAGAATAAAATCAAGAAGAAAAAACAAATCTTCAAAGATTGAACTTCATAAAGATCAAGAAACAGTAGCACCATTAAAGACATGATTCAAATGGCAACGTGCTACTCAAGTGAAATAAAACAAAAGCCATAATTGCATGTTCAAACTCTTAACAGCTCAAGATAATCTACTATAACAAATACATTTCCTAACCAATTTTATTTCCAAACCTAACTAGCTAGAAAAAAGAAAATTATCAATATAATTTAGAAAGAGTTGAGGAAGCAGATCGATAGATTCCTTTTCCATGGCATTTTTAAGAGGAATAGTTAGAGTTTGAATAATAACTAGATATCAATCCCTAGGGAGACCAACCTGAATGGTGCAACTTCAAATCCAACTATGCGTGCAGAATCAGTTTCAACATCCTTATGATACATCACAATAAAAGCCAAATGATTGTGGATGAAGTGCCTCTCTTCTGAACTCTGTTACAAGACAGTAAACATATTTCAAATCAGAGTCATGTCTGAATTCAAAGTTGCAAAAACTTGAATGTGCCCTTGCATGAGTAAACTTATTCATTAATCTCCAAAGACAAGCTAGCAGTCTTCAAAATCAGATTATTATTCTGAATTCCAAACATAGGTTCATGTGTGCCCTTGTATGAAAAACTGATTCATTAACAGGAAATCAACCTACAAGATCGGACTACCATTATGAATCTCAGGCATAGGCTTATGTTTGTCCTTGCATGAGAAAAATATTCACCACTTACCCCTGCGTAGCTTGCTTTGAACCCAACCCGGAAGCCATGCTCATATGTAGTAAGGCTATTTCCATCAGACCTCTGTCTGGCCACTGCTACAGGTAGATTATCCAGAATCCTGCTTCCATAAGACCATCGTCATATAAAATAAACCTGTCGTATAATTTGTTGGTATATGATAAATACTTAAGTGCCTAGTAGTAGAAAAGGCACAAGTAAATGAGCAGCAATAAAATAAACCTTCCATACCCATGCAAGAGTGTCCATGGTCACATCATAAATAATTACTAACAAATAATTAAAAGCAAATTATATCATATTGACACATTTTGATCATCTGTTCTCCTTCAGGACACTAACATTCACAGAGTCACTCACATATTAACATGATATTCATCATCAATCTTCTCCTTGAAGTCCTTTGCAGTCTTTGCATCCAGCTTAATCTTGCAAACAACATTGCAAAGTCTAGTTTCTCTCATTTCGAACTGCAAAAGAAGGACCTCCATTAGAATCTCATATGTCCTCATTACAAAAATAGCAAGGCTAGTACCATAATCACCTTAATAGCCAAACCAACCACAACAAGAAAAGTTTAAATGTTAACTCACCACATAAGGTGAGTTTTCAATGCGATCACCCCGGAGAACTTCTCCAAGGTTTTCAGAGACGTCGACAATCTTATTTGGGTGGCAGTAATGCAGAGAATAGTACTCATATGGAAGCTGAGTCTTTATGGAAGTCAACTTGTTCACTTTCACTTGTAGCTCATCCCCCTGAATATAGCCAAATAAGATAATCATGTAAAGGTCACAAAATTTCCGACTACAAAGACAATAAAACACACAATATTACCTACATATACAAAAAGATTGAGAGCAAAATATTGATCTAGAATTACGTGATATATTTCTTCTATGCGGCTGAGAGTGAAATTGAGTTCTAAATTATAATTTATTAAAAAATTATACTCATCCCTATTCTAAGAAAATCCAAAGCTTGTTCCACACGTATATGAAAAGCAGCCTATGACCAACTTGAAATTGGAACGTGTTGTTGTATCAAAATTGCCAGACATTAAAGGAGAGATTAATCAAGTACACTGCAGCACTTCCTGTGATTGTGGCATGACACACAAATGGGCCAGTATACCGCTGCAAATGATTCTCGTTTGCCAAGATTAAGCGGTCAATTCCGATTGGCATCACATCACTTTAATCAGTAATCAGTAATCAAGACTCAAAATCCAAGCCTTCGGCGCATAGGCAAAATGATCTCAGCCTCAGGATTGTAACCCTCTTCTCCTACGCATCCTAGCTAATCACTATAAAAGAAACTATGACCGAAGGAACCAAACGTGCAAATCAAATTCAGTACAAGAGCTTGCACTTCCTGCATATGTAGTCAAATGATCATCCAATCATTTTAACAAACTATAGCTCGCATGAAATTCAGGTACTTCAGAAAAACATATAAAGCATTATATTAATTTATTTCAGCCGATATCTATTAACAAGATGGAAACAAATATCGTAAAGGTTATCAGAATATAAATGCTTAGTTTAACTAACGTTTTTTACCTTCCTAGAATTCCGGAAGGGATTTCTGAGAATGACAAGTCTAAATTTTTTAATCAATACAATTTAGATGACCAGGGGTTTTTTAGGCTACTGAATCTATTTATAGATTCAAAAACACATTTTACACATTTTTAGATAACGAAAAATCCAGTTTTGTAAAAAAAAAAAAAAATCAGATTCCCACAAAAAAGATAAATACTTCTGATAGTTAGATTGCTCCGACTATAAAGAACTAGTGCCCACAAAATTACGACCTTTAGGGAAAAGAGTAAAAACACATTTGCGAGCAAAGCTGATTCATAATACTCGATTAATATCCAGTATCATAACTGACACTAAAACTAGGAAAAAGCGCACCACAGCATCCATAGAACCGAAGGTATTTTTAAGATTCAACCCTTATAACTGCCCAATGAATAGATCTATGACAGCCAACAATCATAGTATAGAAATCGAAAACAACTAGCATCTTATGCTTAAAGCAAGCAACAAATTCAATACAGCTAAGGCAAAATAAACCCGAGCTCTCCTTGGCAATAAAAACCCTGGCGATTTCGAATCAGGACATGGATCATGAGTATGTGAATAACCGCCCTAGGACTTGAACTCGTGAGTTCCAGATTGCAATTCAACGGGCTAAAATATAACATAAACTCTCTTCGTTCACTATCAAATAAAAGATATCTGCAAAACCCCTAAAGGGCTTGGGACCCCGAAAACTAAAGAAACCCTACGAATTGATGCATACAGTTGTTCAATACGAACCTTGTTGAAATCATGGGGTGCTACGCCGGGAAGATAAAAACAGTTGGCCCCGAAGAAAAGCAGAAGAAGAGCCGAAGCCCAAACGAGGACCTTCATGTGTGCAGTGAGCGCCATTTTCAGATCTGATTGGATCTATGGATCCACCAGATCAACTACTGCAACCCCACCTCTGTTCACCGATGACTTCCGGTGAAGGGATGTTCAAAACTTTTTGAATGAATTCAGGGTTTTCTCCTCCCATGCATTTTAATACTGAGACGAAGGGGATTGTACGCGTTGGACCAACAAAACCCCCCATGTCGTTTTCATTGTGAGCTTCTTGCCCATTAAATAATATTGACCTTTCAGCCCCGTCACGTCTTCTTCCAAGACTTTACGAAAGAGACGTTTAAGCAAATTAGCACTTCCTAGTCGCTGATTGAGGCTGTATATGCAAGAAAGGAAGTGCTAAGCCTTTGAAGGTAACCAGAATGGAAAATTAGTTTAGCGGTAGTCTAACCATATTGTTTTTGTTTTTTTGGCACGGAAAATCATGAATTTAAGCAAAATTTTGATAAATTCCAGTGGGACGGAAAATCATGAATTTAAGCAAATTTTTGATAAATTCCAGTAGAGATTTTTCAAAATCTAAGTTATGATGGTTAAATTTTAAGATTTTAGGTATGGTAAAAGTTTAAAAGATTTTAGGTGTGGTAAAAGTTTTTGATAGTGTTGAATCTATTTCCATTTTCAAAAATATAATTTAAAGTTTTCTCCCAGAGTTGTTGAATTTTTTTACCCAATCTCAACCAAAAGTGGTTGTCCCTCAATTCCTCCCCTCGATCCATTAATTTATATTAATAACAAGAATTAATTTAAATTAATAATAATAATTTAATTTAATTTATATATTATTAACTTAATTTATAAAAATTATTATGAAAAATATATATATATACATTAATTTTAAAATTATTATTAAATTAAGAATTTTTGTTTCATACCAAAGTTTGTGTCAAGATTCTGTAACTCCACAAACTTAAATTTCTATTAATAAGAGTCATTAAAATATATATAGGAGAAGGAGAGCCTTGGGATTCACATTCCAAGTTTTCTGCATCTTCTTATTGTGTATTTACATATTTACAATATTTACCCAATCTTTGAAGATTAAGTGTCAAAAATCTCACCCCCTCAAACTTAATCTAAAGGGGTGTTTGTAAGTCCAAGCATCATTCTGAATTTTTCAAACTTTTCTCTTCCAAGCATTTTGGTGAAAATGTCTGCAATCTGCTTTTGTAGAACAATGTTGTAGGTGAATATTCTTGGCCTCAACATGATGTTGAATCAAATGATATTTTGTCTTAATATGCTTGGTTTGATAATGGAACTTTGGATTCTTGGCCAATTTTATTGCAGAGGTATTGTCAATTAAAAGAGGAATAGAATGCACATGTTACTCTTGCAAATCTTTAAGAATTCTCTTGAGCCACACATTCTCCTAGGTTGCTTCTGTAGTTGCCACATATTCTGCCTCTGTTATGGAATCTGCTAGAATTGATTGTTTGCATGACCTCCAGGAGACAGCGCCTGTTTCAAGACTCATAACATACCTTGAAGTAGATACTCCATTTTTTTTATCTCCATCAAAGTCTAAATCGGAGTATCCAATCAAGCTAAAGTCATCCACCTGTGTATATTTGAGTCCAAAGTCTTGAGTTCTCTTCAAGTACCTTAGAACTCTTTTTGCAACAAACCAATGACCCTCACAAGGTTTTTGCATGAACTTGGAAATGATTCCAACAACAAATGACATGTCTAGTCTAGTAGTAGTGGGGTAGTTAAGACTTCCCTACAAGTTGTTTGTACTTAGTTGCATCCTCAAATTCATTTCATTCTTTAGATGTGAGCGTTAAATTTTGTTCCATTGGAGTGGACAAAGGATTACATTCAACGATGCCAAATGTGTTCAACAAATCTCCAATGTACTTCTTTTGAGAGAGGAATATAAGCTTCTAATGTTGGATTACTTCAATACCCAGATAAACATAGTGAACATATCCCAAATATGTCATCTCAAATTCTTTCCTCAATCTTTTATTATGGATGCAATATAATTTTCATTATTCTCTGTCATCAATTGATCATCTACATACACAATAAGATAGACAACAGTTTTGCCAACTTTCTTGACAAATAAAGTTACATCATCAAAATCATAATGTTTAAAATTTAGTTTCAGAAGATGCTCAGTCAATTTCTCATATCAAGCTTGCTTGTTTGAGTTCATACAAGGATTTGATAAGCTTACATACTTTGTTCTCTCGGCTCTTCACAACAAATCCTTTTGGTTGAGACATAAAAACATTTTCTTTTTAGATCTCCATTCAAGAAATCAGTTTTTACATCCATTCGATGGCCTTTCCATCCATTTTGAGTTTCGAAGACAAAGAGAATCTGGATGGTAGCACATTTTGTTGTGGGGACGAAAGTATCTTCATAATTGACCCCTTCTTTCTTTGCAAATCCTTTTTCCATGAGCGTTGATTTGTGCTTGTCAAGTGAGCCATCTGATTTATGCTTTTTCTTGAAGACCCACTTGCAACCAATTAGTTTGGTTCCAAATGGAGGGTCCGCCAACTTCCAAGTTCCATTCTTTATTAGAGCATCATACTCTTTTTACATTGCTTCTTTCCATTCATCATCAGAAGTAGCTTCTTTAAAGGAACTTGGTTTGAAATTAGTAGACAAATTTAATTCGTAATCATAACAAACATCCATATCAATAGTTGAATCAAAATCATCTACATCACCTCCATTTTGTCTAGTAGAACTTCTTGTCCCTGTCTTTCCAACCTCATTAGGATGAACACTTCCAAGTGTCTTAGTGAGCCATTTTGGAGGACCTTTATGAAATGACCCTAGTTGCTCTGTTGACTGAGATGGGGTTGAACCAAGATTTAGCCTTCCAATTCTCTCAATCACATCACTCAAAGTGTCTTCTTGATCAAAAGTGGTTCAAGATTCATGAGGTGGAGAGAGTGTTTCAGAAGGAGATTCCACAGATTGATCCATGATAGGGATCCCCCCTTCAAGGTGTGGAATATTATCAAATTCCTGAAAAGATTTAACATTATCAGTCTTGGAACATTTAAGAAAAATCACATCTCTAGACAATATAAACTTCTTATTTACTTCATTGTAGAGACGATATGCTTTGGAGGTATTTGAGTACCCCAAGAAGATACGCTTTCCACTCCTTGCACCAACTTTGTTTCTATGTTCCTTAGGAATCAAGGCATAGCAGGTGGAACCAAAAACCCCGAGATGCCTCACCAAATAAATGTGGCCATACCACATTTCATAAGGAGTCTTGTTTTCGAAAGCATGAGATGGAAATATGTTTTAATATACACTGCACGTAGAACTGCATCATCCCAGCACATCAACTTAACATTTTTGAAAAACATCATTGAATGAACCATATTTAAGATTGTCATGTTCATTATTTCAACTACACCATTATGTTGAGGATTATAAGGCATAGTTGTTTGATGTTGAATACCATGCTGACGAAGATATTTTTCAAATTCATTTGAAGTATATTCTTTCTTGTTATCAGTACGAATAGAGCCAATATGAGACTGTGTGTAATTTTCAGTCCGTACATGAAAGTTTTGAAAGTTTCAAAAGCTTCAGATTTATTGTTCAATAGATATACCCAACACATTATGGTGTAGTCATCAATAAAATTCATCATGTATTTATTTCAATTTGCAGAAGGAACATGCATAGGGCCACATAAGTCAGAATGAATCAGTTCAACATTTCTACATGCTCTAGAAAAAGAATCATGAAATGGTTGCTTGTTATGTTTTCCTAAGAATGGTTGGCAAACCAATAACACCATTTCTCTTCAATACGTGAAGATTATCATAGTTCAGATTTCCAAATCTATAATTCCATAAGGGACTGGATGGCAATGTACCTTCATCATACTAAGAATTGTATCCATAGTTTTGTACACAAGTAGACATTCCTAGTAGCTTCAAGAGTCATTATTTTTCTATTCTCATCATGACAAGTGAGTTGTCTTATGCTCTTCTCACCTCAACTTTGTCATCAAACATGTGAATGGAGTGTCCTTGTTGGCATATGTGAACCAAAGACAACAAGTTTCTTATTGAATCTCCACAATCCTGGTGACTAGGATAGAATCTTAAATTACTTACACTACCAAACCAAGAATCTCAACAAAGCTACTTTACACAGTAGAACAATATAATGCAATAAATCAATCATGTGCACAATAACAACAATATATTTAACCCAATGTCATTATATTATCATCATATAATACAATTGTCTAGGGCTCTCCTACTAAGGATAATGATCGTCAAATATCCAATGGTACAAGAATATAAGATACAATGACAATCTCGCTAATCTAGTGCACAATCACAGCCTTTGTGTCATATCTCATTCTACCGGTCCTTCGCTTCCAATCCGCAACAATCATAACTCCGCCTCTATCAATGATCCAAGTTCATTTGGCCATTGAACACAACTCCACCTGCTCTCATGTTAATTGTAAGTCCATCTACAGATCAACACATAGAGAATCCATTTGAATTGTTCACAACTTCTTTTATGAACAACTCCCCCGAAACTTCGTTTGTGAACAACTTCCTCTGAACACAACTACTCCTCATTTACTCAGAGTCTTCTTCCCACTATAGCCTTCCACTGTTGCTATATGAAGGCTAACATAGGGCAGGAGGGTTGCCACCTATCATTGTTGCACGTCTCTTTTGTTACAATGAACATGTGTTGACATAAACTATTCCTCTAGGTTGGCGAAACCTTAAGCTCAAACAGCCTCCTCCTAGTAGCTTCTCTATTCCATCAAAGAGCTACTCATAGGCTCAATCCTTCATCCAAGTTACAGTTGTTCAAGTTTGTTGCTTCTAGGGCTACTCTTGGGTTACCTACATGCTGCCCCCCATCAATCCAAAGGCACCCAATACCAAAATAACCATCCATCTAACAAATACTCAACACATACACATCATAATACATACCTATGCATTCTTCATGGGCTGGAGTGACATTTTTGGAAGTTTGGTCCACTAGTTAGGGTTGTTGGCAAGATGCTACAACGCTTATTTTCTCCTCCCAAACCTCCTCCACAACTGCAGCTTTGTTCCCTTAGCTTGTAGTCCCTTGTTATTGTTGTTTACTTAAAAACCCCTAAATGTCACACACAAATATTTGATTTAGGCAAAAATGACCTACAACCTAATTACCCTTATTGCCTAGACTACAGGCTAAGGAACAAGCCTGAATGCGCTCCCAAAACTACACAGATTCCTCCATAAAAAATCCCATTGAATGTGGTTGCCTATGTTCTTTAACACAAACCTGAAATCAACATAAACTAAACCACAAATAACCCCAAGCTGACCTTAGACCATGTGGCTTCCTTCCTGTAGCTATGCGGCCTTCAAACATACTCCAATTTACACGTCCACCTACTCAAAAAACTTGGTTGCCTCAGATGTGTAACTATGAGTGATTTGCACATTTGGATGTGTGAAGTAATCTCACATACACCTCCTTTTTATACGCTAAAGGAGGTCTCCAACGATTTGCATACGTGTGGGCTCCAACGTGCCTTTTGACACTTCACCAACTCAAGCCTACATGACTTATGTGTCAAAAACCCATCCTTAAACTTCAAAAATTCATATCTCCGCATAGATAACTCATAATTCAATGATTCTCGATGCATTGGATTCATCTCGCCATCATCTGTCATCTCCATCCATCACATGTCTAGTGGGCTTCATGGATTCACACCCATAAGCTCGGGTGCAAAGCCCACACCTTGGGTTCCAAGCCCATAACGCCCTATTGTGGCACTCCATCCTCCAAACCCCAAACCTTAGGGCTTGGAGTACCTCCCAAGCTACCAAAAATCAACATCTATCTACAACTCTGGGAGGTAGAGAACATCATTTAGAAGAAAGTCAGGGAGTCCAAGCAGCTTGAGCCTGATGGTGCCAAGTTCGGATGGCTTGAGTTTTCACTTGTCTGCAAAGTAAACTACTTTATCTACGTTGTCACTGAAATCTTCAAAGAAATCATTTCGAAAGATCGTGTGATAGGTTGCACCTGTGTCAAGCAACCATGCATCTTTCCACGAAGCAAATGAAGTATTAAATAAGTCTCCAGTTACTCCAATATTGAAATGTTCCACGATATAATGAGCAGATTCAGGTGCTTTACCTTTCCCTAGATCTGACGATTTACCTTTCTATTCATTTCTTCCTTGCTTGATTCTATCCCAAGATAGCTTCTATGTGGAAGCATCATGTCCATTTCTGTTGCATCGTATACAATGAAGATCAGATCTTCCTCTTTGATAATGTTTGCCCCCCATGCCTATGTTGTTCTTCTTTCCACTTCCTCTTAGACCACCTCTTCCTCTAGAAGAATGTTGTTCTTGATTCTTCTCTTTTTGAGCAAGGCACATAGCTTCTTCAAACGACTGAGCAATTGTCTTCCTCTTCCCAAAATTTTTCTCTCTTTCTACAAACTTCTCCATAAGAGAGTCAAAAGTAATCTCTTTAAGTTTACTACTAGCTTGTAATGATTCAAGATAATGTGAATATGTGGGATATGGTGCCTTGATGAAAGTTGTGAGAGGAACATCCATTTTTAACACTGGTGGATTCTACATCATGCATAAATAGCTCTGATTTCAGAGGCTAGGGAAAGGGTATCACCATATTTCAGTTTAAGTTTGAAGAGTTTGATCATCAATTGAACTACTTCAAGCTCTGAGTGTGAGTCATGTAAGTCTTTTAGCTTCTTTAATGAATTAAAGGCATTGTTAAATGGTGCAATATGATGACTCACATCTTCATTTATTGATGCAACAATCAAGGCATAGGTCTTGTTGTTCTTTTTCTCCCATATGGCGAGCTCTTTGTCAGATGTGGGATTTTCATGTGGATTCCCGTCATCTCTTTCACAAACACCTTTCCATAGTTCATTGAAAATAAAGGCATGCTTTATCTTTCTGGACCGTTCATGATAGTTCTCCTTGCCAAAAAAAACTACGAGATGAGAAAATGCATTATTAAATATAATTCTGAATTAGGTCATAAATAGTCAAAATACTTGTAGCAAAAATCTAATATTTCTATATAAACAATAAAGACCCATGATACAACTTCTCTGCAATTCTCATAAAAAAACTCAAAAAAAATGTTGGCTCTTGATCTCAAGTCCCGCACACACATATATGACGTTGGTATTTGGTTTCATGCTACTAACCAACACCAATTGCTCTATTATAAAAACATTAGCAGCCTTGTTATATGAATAGGTTGGAGAGTAGTCAACATAGACTCCAATACAACGCAGTCAACAACATGTACCAATTCATATGAACCAGTGCACGTAGACCAAACCACATGGTGTTCAACGAACATATCAATGATTTAACATATGAATGGAACGACTCTTAAATCACATATACAAGTATTTACACAAACCAACATATAATAAGGCATATGAACATATGAATATAATTCACTGCTTCACACATACCATAATACATTATTTTCGGCCATAAGAACCACAAAATTCCATAGGTAATATTTATGGCAGTTTCAACATAGATAACTCACACTTCATTGTTTTGTATTCCCTTCAATACAACGCACAAACCTGCATATGAACCAAGGTAGGAATTGTGGTAGGAGAGTTCATAACCAGCGCACATAACAAGAGATTCAATGCACAAAGACTACTTTGAATGAAGAAGAGATGAGCCAACGTATTAGTTACAGGGTTGTGGTATGTAATTCGGGTTGTAAACAACTATGCAAACAATGAAACAAAGGTATCAGTTACCAAGCAATTAGTAAACTACACATAGATTGAGTAGGAATCATCGCATAGAGAGATGCATTATGATCGATCTCAATCCAAACATAAGCGAAGATAATAGAATATTGAAGCAGAGAATCGGCAAAGCTAATGAGCAAAGGGACAGTCTTTAGACAAGTTGAGGAGTTACAAGGCATAAATCTGAGACTTGCGCTCTAATACCATGTTAGGTCAGGTTTGGTGGCTCCACGAACTTAAATTTCTATTAAGAAGAGTCATTAATATATACATACGGGAGAGAGTCTTGGGATGCACATTCCAAGGTCTCTTCATCTTCTTATTTTGTATTTATATATTTACAATATTTTTTAATTTGATTTGGATGAAGGTTTGTGTACTTCTATCTTGATGGAGGTGGTTGGTGACTAAAGTCTATCATTACTCATATACTTTGTGCTATATTAACTTTGCATGGGAAAAAAGAAAATTTGCGTGGAAAAAGAAGGGCATATTAGTCATTTCATTTCTGCTTGGTTAATAGATTATACTGCTAATGTGATGTCAAGAAGTGTTTATTTTGTCTCCCCTTTTATGACAAGTCATGTAAAGATACCCTAAGATAGGTAGAGGAAGAAGGAAATAGATAACCACTCTATTACTTCTATGAAAATTGTGAGTGTTGGGAGAACTTTGTGCCTCAGCAAACACTTCAATATATGTTTGAATCATCCCCCTTCTAGTTCTAAGATTTAGAGCGAGAGAATGAAGAAGAAGGTCGTTGAATTGTTGCATATTCAATTCATGGTAAAAATTTTTATCTTTACAAAGATTAGGAGGAGAAGAATCATTTCCTCATAACATAATTCAAAGAAAAAGCTTTAAACTTGCTCATAAATATGTGTGTGGGTGGCTCTTATAACCTTCCAACCACCATTATTAAAGAGGAGAAGTTAAGATTGGTCTTGTCCAAGCAATAGAACCATTTTCCACGTTGTAATATGTTTAATATTTCTATCTCCATTGTGCTTTCTAAAAGTCTTTCTTATGGTTTTGTCTTAATGTTTATATATGCATTTGGAAGTGTCAATTTTGTGTAACACGTATGAATATTAAAGTATTCTAGCTCACAACTAGTATCCATGCTAATAATTATATATGTAATTTAGAGCATATGAATGTCTCAAAGCATCTAATTAGACTATAGAAATTTCGGTGTGTTTTAATAACAAAGAAATAATATGAAGTATCAAAGGCTTTATTCTGTTGTTCTTGTGACATAAATAAATTCAAGAGAAGAGAGATACAAAAAAATGGTTCATAAGGCACAATAATTGTTAAGGTCTTGCAAATTTGATAGCAAGTAAGTAGGTTCTATTATGGTGAAAAAATTAATAGTTAAGTTTGCTTGCACCATAATTAGATTAGGTTGGGTGATATTCCTAGCAAGTCTTGGCTACTAGGTGCAAGTCATGAAGGTGATGATTAATGTTATGTGATCCATATCACTTCTTTTGAACCCACTTCTTCACATTTATGAGCATCACCTAATGCAAAGGAGTATTATATGGACTATTCAAATTCAAAAAAAAAATTGGTCATTAGTTAACAATCATAAAATATGGATCAAATATATGCTTAATTTCTAAATACTCCATACAATAAATTAAAAAAAAAAATTGATATTCTCGAACATTATAACATATTCAAATCTTTAAAAACAACACATATTATTAAATTTTAATTATCAAGTGAATCCAATTTACCATAGGTACCATCCTTGAAACGAGGAGAAGTACCTATAGGCTTCCCATGGAAACGTGTTACATAGAAAAAAAAAAATTTAATAATAATAATAATAAATAAATAAATTGTATTTGAATTTTGGAAATTTATTTTAACCAAACAAATTGGTTATATTCAAGGTTATATTAATTAAAATGGAGTCTCTTTTCTCTAATGTCATCTATCTCGGTTATAATGTTTGAATATTTGTTTGGAAGCAAAATTGTATATGAGCTTTTAGTTATTTGCAATAGGTATGGAGCGTAAGCATTATAACTCTTGATTGGTATCTTCTTTAATGGTTATATATGTAATTTATAGCATTCAAAGTTTAAAGGTATATAATAGGACTATAACAACATTTGCTTCTTTTAATTGAAAGAAACATATTTATAAAAGACTTTCTTACACAATTTTTATAAATAAAGAGAGAGAGAGAGAGAGAGAGAGAGAATTATGAATAGATGGTCCATAAGGCATAATACTTGATCAAGTTTTGCAAATAGGATAGTAAGCTAAGCATACTAAAAAAAGAACTTAATAGTTCAGTGTTCTTGAGCCATAGGTAGATGAAGATGGATGACCTTCCTTACAAGTCCTAGTTATTGGTGCAAGCCTTGAAAGTGAGGATTCATATTATGTGCTCGATATCACTACTTTCAATCCTATTGCTTCACCATAGTGAACACCACCCAATGCATTTTATGTTAAGTGAACTATTCAAGCTCATAAAAAATGAATAAGGATAAATGTTTTACATTTTCAACCTTTTTCAATTTTCCATCACTAGAATCTAGTTAGGTAATATTGACCAAAATTGCAATTTTGCATAAAGGAAATTGTTGTTTTTAATGTAAAAATGGATTCAACATCTTTGATGTGAAGGTCCTATGCTAACCTCCCTACTTAGGAGTTAGTCAATTAATGTGTGCAACCATCTTCCTTGACTAAGGCCCATTAGATAGCTAGCAGATATTTAATTAATGTAAAATAACCATCTTTATCAAATAAGGCCCACCACTTATTTGATACTCATTAATTATGGAACCAAAAACTTAGTTAGAGTTTTTCATATTTAAAGAACTAGGACGGTATTAAATATTTTTGTCAAATATGTTGTAATTGGAGCTTTACTCAGTGAGAGGTTTATGTAGCTTAAGAGGCAAGAAGATATTGTTTCCTTTCTTTGATTACTATTAATACAATGATTTGTTTCACATATTTCATATGATATGTCTCTTGTATCTATTTTTCTGCATTTATACTCTAAATACCTTGTTTAGCATCCAATTCTAAGGATTGAGGATCACTACAAGTGGTACTAAAGCTTTTCTTGAGCTAGCAAATGTCAAGATTCTAACAAAATTCTTTTATGCTATAAACATGTTGCATTGTATTTCAATAAAACAGAGATATTTTATTCAATGGCTAAATCTATGGTTGGGGGAGAATATACTTTGAAGAATACAAGTGGTGTCACCTACTTGGACACTCTTGTAACCTTTATTGGTACCCCTTTGAGTAATATTACACCAGAGCACTTGTGTACATAATTCTCTTCATGTACCCCAAGGTATATTAGAAAAGTCCTCTAAATGCACCTAAAACTAGTTTTACGTAAACCTATGTTCATCATGTCAATATATTACACCAAGAATGACACTCAAGGAGATTACTCTCGTGTACTAGGGCATTAAGTAATATGATTAAGGGTATGGTATATCTTTCTTAGTTGATACCATGAAAGATGAAATCAAGTATTGTTGTCAAAAGCCCCTAGATATATCATAGATGTCAAACCAAGAGGTAACTCATCAAATGTAATCATATTATTCATTCAAGTTGTTCATTATTATATACAAGAGGGAGCGACTGTTCAGTTCATCTCCTGATGACTCTCAATTTTCTCTATTATTTATTTACACTAATTACAGTTGTTCACCCAATCCCTATGATTAGGTGTCAACATTCCCCCTCCTTAATCTGAAGGGATGTTGGTGAGTCCAAGCATCGTTCTGAATCTTTCAAGCTTTTCTCTTCCAAGCGCTTTGGTGAAGATGTCTACAATTTGCTCATTAGTGGAACAATGGTGAAGATGGATTGTTTTGGCCTCAACATGATATCAAATGAGATGATATTTTGTATTGATGTGCTTCGTTCGATCATGGAACTTTGGGTTCTTGGCCAACTTTATTGCCGAGGTATTATCAATCATGAGTGGAGTCGATTGTACTTGTTTTACCTGCAAATATTTCAAAATTTTCCTAAGCCACACAATTTCTTTTGTTGCCTCAACTGCTGCCACATATTCTGCCTCTGTTGTGGAAACTGTTGGAACTGATTGTCTGCATGATCTCCAGGAGACAGCTCCTAATCCAAGACTCATAGCATAACCTGAAGTAGATACCCCAGTTTCTTTGTCTCCTTCGGAGTCTGAATCAGAGTATCCAATCAAGCTAAATTCGCCCACTTGTGTATACTTGATTCCAAAGTCTTGAGTTCCCTTCAAGTACTTTAGAACTCTTTTTGCATCAAACCAATGTCCCTCACAAGGCTTTTGCATAAACCTGGAGAGGATTCCAACAACAAACAAAATGTTTGGTCTGGTAGTCGTTAGGTAGTTGAGACTTCCTACAAGTTGTCTATACTTTGTTGCATCCTCAAATTCTTTTCCTTTAATGGATGTGAGCTTTAAGTTTTGTTCCATTGGAGTAGTCAGAGGATTTAGTCATGACAAACCTATTCAACAGATCTCCAATGTACTTATTTTGAGAAAGGAATATGGACTTCGGATGTTGAGTTACTTCAATACCAAGATAGTAATGAACATAGCCCAAATCAATGATTTCAAAACCTTTCCTCGATTCCTTCTTTATGGATGCAATGTAGCTCTCATTGTTTCCTGTCATCAAAAGATCATCTACATATACCACAAGATATAGAACTTTTTTTCCAACCTTCTTGATAAACAAAGTTGCATCATCAAGATCATAATGTTTGAAATTGAGTTTCAGAAGATGCTCAGTTAGTTTTTCATACCAAGCTCGCGATGCTTGTTTGAGGCCATACAAGGATTTCATAAGTTTGCATAGTTTATGTTCATGTCCTTTTACAACAAATCCTTTAGGTTGGGACATAAAAACATTCTCTTTTAGATATCAATTCAAGAAAGCAGGTTTTACATCCATTTGATGGACTTTCCAACCATTCTGAGCTGCTAGGGAAAAGAGTGTCTGAATGGTAGCCCATTTTGCTGTAGGGGAAAAAGTCTCCTCATAATCGACCCCTTCCTTCTGTGAAAAACCTTTTGCCACAAGCCTGGATTTGTGCTTGTCAAGTGAGCCCTCATCTTTATACTTGTTCTTGTATACCCACTTGTAGCCAATTGGTTTGGTTCCCAATGGAGGATCAACCAGATTCCAAGTGCCATTCTTTATCAAGGCATGATACTCCTTTTGCATTGCTTCTTTCCATTCATCATGAGAAGTAGCTTATTTGAAGGAAGTTGGTTTAAAATGTGTAGAGAAATTCAATTCACAATCATAAGAAACATCCATATCAACAGGTGAATCAGAGTCATCTACATCACCTCCATTTTGTCGGGTTGAATTTCTAGTTCCTATCTTTCCAACCTCATTGGGATGAACACTTTCGAGTGTCTTTGTCAACCACTTTGGGGGACCTTTCTGAGATGGTCCAGGTTGCTTTGTTGATTGAGTTGGGACTAAATCAAGATTGAGTCTCCCAATTCTATCAATCACATCACTCAAAGTATCATCCGTTGTTGGAGTTTCATGCGGGGGGAAAGAGTGCTTCAAAAGAAGATTCCACAAGTTGATCTAGTATAGGAATCCCCCCTTCAAGATGTGGAATCTGATTATCAAATTCTTGAAATGATTTTTCATTTGCGAATCTATCCAAGCGATTAAGTTGCCGCTCAACAACATTGTCAGTTTTGGATGATTCAAGAAAGATTACATCTCTAGATACAACAAACTTTTTATTGACTTCATCATAGAGATGGTGTGCTTTGGAGGTGTTTGAATACCCCAGGAAGATACACTTATGACTTCTTGCACCAAGTTTGTTTCTATTTACCTTTGGTATTAAGGCATAGCATGTGGAACCAAAGACCCTAAGATGCTTTACCGAAGGAATGTACCCATACCACATTTCATAAGGAGTCTTGTTTCTAATAACATTAGATTAACATCGATTCTTTATCTATGCAGCACATAGAACTGCATCAACCCAAAACATCATTTTTACATTTTTGAAAAACATCATGGAGCACATCATATTTAAGATTGTCCTATTCATTCTTTCAGCTACTCCGTTCTGTTGGGGATTATAAGGCACAGTTGTTTGATGTTTGATCCCATATTGGCGAATATAGTTTTCAAATTCATTTGAAGTGTATTCTTTTCCATTATCAGTGTGAATAGAGCCAATATTAGATTGTGCATCATTTTCAATCCATGTATGAAAGTTTTTGAATGTTTGAAAGCATCAGATTTGTTCTTCAGTAAATAAACCCAACACATTCTGGTATAGTCATCGATAAATGTCATCATATATTTATTTCCATTTGCAGAAGGAACATGCATTGGGCCACATAAATCTAAATGAATGAGTTCAAGTTTTCTATGTGCTCTGGAATGTGAATCATGAAAATATTGTTTGCTATGTTTTCCTAGAATGCAAGCATCACATTGCTTAAGTTTCCTCGGAATTGTAGGCAAACTAGTAACACCATTTTTCTTCAACAAGTGGAGGTTATCATAGTTCAAGTGTCCAAATCTAGCATGCCATAATAAACTTGATGGAAATGCACCTTCTTCATAATGAGAATTGTATGAGAAATTTTGTGCATGAGCAGAGGTCCCCTGCAGCTTGAGAAGCCTTTCTTCTTCTATCCTCGTCATGACAAGTGAGTGGTATGATGCTTTTCTCACCTCAAGTTTGCCATCAAACATATGAATGGAGTGTCCTTGTTGGTGGATGTGGACCAATGACAACAAGTTTCTCCTCAGTTGTGGGAGATATAAAACATGATGCAAAAGAAAGTCTGGAAGACCAGGAAATTTAAGCCTGATTGTACCAAGCCTTGATGGCTTGAGTTTTGATTTGTCTGCAAAGGATACTACTCCATCAACATTGTCAGTAAATTCTTCAAAAAAATCTCTTCTAAAAGTCATGTGGCAAGTTGCTCCTGAATCAAGCAACCAATCATTTTCCCAAGAAGCAAGTAAAGCATTAAATAAGTCTTCATTTACTCCAATATTACAGTGTGCCACAACATAGTGAGCGGATTCAGGTGCTATACCTTTCTCTTTGTCATTAGTTTTACCTTTGGGTTGGTTTCTTTCATGCTCAATTTTGTCCCAAGGCAACTTACATGTGGATGCATCATGTGATCCATCTCTTTTGCAGCGTATGCAGTGCAAATCTGACTTTTATCCTTGAGAGTGTCTGCTCCCCCTACCTCTGAAATTTCTTCCTCTTCCTCTTCAACCACCTCTTTCTCTCAAAGAATCTTGAGCAAGATTCTTCTCTCTATATTCAAAGCACACAACCTCTTCAGAAGACTGAAGAGCTATCTTCTTCCCAAAAGCTTTCTCTCTTTCAACAAATTTTTTCACAAGGGAGTCAAAGGTAATATCTTTGAGGTTTCCATTTGCTTGCAACGACTCAAGATAATTTGAGTAAGTGGGATAAAGTGCCTTGAGAAAAGCTATCAGAGGAATGTCCATTTCAACATTAGTGACTTTGATATCATGCATAATAGATTTCACTTTTGATGCAAGAGGATAATTATTTTGTAATTCAGGGGTGAACAATTTAATCATGAGTTGAACAACTTCAAGTGCAGAGTGTGAGTCATAGAGTTCCTTCAGTTTTTGTAAGGCTTCAAAAGAATTTGAAAATGGAAAAATATGGCTACTCACCTCTTCATTTACTGATTCTGAAATCAGTGCATAAGCCTTGTTGTTCTTATTTTCCCAAATGGCGAATTCCTTGTATGAAGTAGGTTGTTCTAGCTCTTTGTCTCTGTTTCCAACACACACTCCTTTCCACAACTCATTATAAATGAGAGTGTGTTTGATTTTCTGAGACCACTCAGGATAGTTCTCCTTGCCATTAAGAACCACTCCCACAATAAATATCAATGGCTGCATTTTAAAAATATGTACTATGTAAAAAAAAATCGCTCTTCTGCTGGTAAAAAAAATGACGTAGGGGGTTGACGAAAATGAGGTGGTAGTCTGTAATTTGACTACTACTTAACTTTGTAACCAATCAACTGCGCTTAAATCCAGTTCTGTACATGGATTTTCCTCCTGAGGGTCCCGCTTATATGACTAATCATTGTCAGTCCCTTGTTGAATTCTCCTTTTATTAAGTGCTTCAATCCACGTCGTTGATCTCACTTCTCTAGTTCCAACGGATATCGCATCGTCCACTCACCAACTAACCTAGACGATCTCCACCGTCGATGTGACCCATCCAATCGAACAATTGTCATGCAATCTTGCACGACCGATATCAGGTCGAAAGCACGCGAGAAAAGTGGTTTTCCTGTGCTACATGTCGCCCACTAAGGTTAATCGCGTGAATTTTAGGAATACCGTTTACAACCTTTAGGGCACGCGAGATACCGCTTCCCACTTATCAATACCACCCACGTGATTAATTCATACTTTTAATAAAGGCGCTTAAGGAAATATTTAGCACTTAAATTCAGTATTAATGCTTAACACTAATTGACTACGATTTATAAATAAAATGTATGAACATAGAAAAATACCCTATTAGGGTCCAGAACGCTCATACACAGTCATAAGAGAATTTCATTCATCGCACCCACATTTAACACTATGAAACCAAGAGAGTGATGAAATCATGAGAGGTATATCGGTAGGTAGCATGCATGCAGGTGTGGGAGTGATACCTCAACTGTGCTTGTGGAGTATTTGTCTCACATAACCAACCGAATGTTTGCTGTAGTTGTTAGAGAGGGACAGCAGTTGCGAGAGGGGAAAACTTGCAAGAGTTCAGTTCTGCAAAATAGGGAGAACATAGGCAGAAGAGAGTTACAAAGCAAAGATGGAAGCCAAAAATGGTGTTGGCTCTGATACCATGTTAGACCAGGAGGTAACTCCTCAAATTTAATCGTATTATTCATTCAGGTTGTTCATTATTATATACAAGATGGAGTGACTGTTCAGTTCACCTCCCGATGACTCTCCATTTTTTCTATTATTTATTTACACTAATTACAGTTGTTCACCCAATCCCTATGATTAGGTGTCAACAATAGATTTATAGCACTTGACATTATTTTGTCCTTAGGATCCTTTTATGTTTACAATTTATTTCATTTCTAGCCATTTATTTTATTTCTATTCTATTATTATTCTTATTATTTGTGAATCAACCTTTTGTATTAATTCATAAGAAGATTACATTGTGGATTGCACCATTTCAAAATATTTGAGACCTCACTCCTAAACTAAAATCGCGAAGCTAAACTCGTCGGTGAGGCATGGCAGAAGTCACGTTGTAGTCTCGAACCTAAAACACAAATATGACCCCAGACTCCCCAAAGACACCTCCCCCATGACCACAGACGGGGTACACCTGGATCAAACAACAAGGTGAGGGAAAATTCACAATAGCACTTCAGAACCCATATAACATAGGGGTGCCTACGGACTTGGTTGCCCCTAGGAAATTCACCCTATCACTAAAACAAAAATTAGAAGGAAACTTATGTACCCACCCTGACTAGATGGGAACATACAACATTATGTTGCTAAACAGAGAGCAGAGAGAGGTGAACTTCACTCCCATACAAGACCCACCCAGGGTCAGGACCAACAGAGGGCTGAACTGGGGACACCCTAAATTCCCAAGCAATAAAGAGAGACAAAGCCCCTGAGACACAAAGGAAACTTTGCCCAACAACTGGCAATTACATTCCTGCGTCCTTACCAAGGCCAGAATAAGTCTCTAAAATAAGCCCAAACCTCCAGAATGAGTACCAACTAATCACCCAAAATCTCGAGCCCAAAAGAACATGCAATTGACACCAGAAGCACACCACCTTTAGAAAGAAAAATTCAAGACAAAACCATACCGAATTCACTATAGATACTTGAAAGCCATGGAGCACCAGGCCGACAAAGGTTTTTCTCCATTGGTCGAAACCAAATTTTCTATTTTCCAACTCAAGTCCAAGAAGGAAGACGGTCAAACTAGACAATTGCACTCCAGGGCCCCAGATGAACGCTTGAGAATTGTTCAAGACATAAACTATTGAATCAAGGGATGCCGCTGCTCAATGCTGGCTATTTAGCTTCTAGGGGAGCTCGCATGGCCACCCTCGTTCTGCTTCACCACCTTATAGCCATCGCTCATTTCCCACTCTGCATCAACCTTCCAAAGGAGCTTGAGAGACATAATAACTATAATTTCCACATCTAGAGATATTTGAGGACGACCATCTCATCCCATGATGCTTGTATTTACTCAAAGCATGTCTGCCATGTGCCAAGGGGGGAAATCCCCGAGGCTAGTTGGCCTTCTGTTTGAGCACCCCCATTGGAGGAACATGGATAATAACCATAAAAAATAAGAAGACCAAAGATTAATGGCCAAAAGTGACCAGAACTGTCCAAAAAGCAAAAAGTGTCCCAAAATCATAGTTAGCCAGCCATGTTACCTAAATCCAGGTTTTCAGGTTCTCCATCTCCAGGGTGTTGAAATGATTCATGCACGTGTGATTCCATGTAAGCCATTCTCCCTTTGAAATCATCCATCTGCTCCTGAATTCACTTTTGGCCTCTATGAAGTGAGATTTGTTGATCCAAGATTTACCATTGATTGTGTTGTATATCCTGCAGAAAATTAATAACCTCATTATGGTAATTCTGTTTGTCTCTTTCTAATTGCTCCATCGTCATTGCCACTACTCGAATTTGGGCCTCTAAAGAGTCAAAGGGTGGTGGCAGGTCCACACGCCTTAGAGATGCCTCTTGCAGCTGCACCACTCCTCCATCGTCATCAAGCTAAGCAACCGAGTGGGCAACACCCTGGCCTCGATGGCCCACCCCCCTTCTGGGCCTTCCTCTTTGACAGAGCATAACAAAATCACAAGGGACTTTCTAGGTCTCCCACTTCAAATGCTTAACCCCCCTTTTAACTAAGTTATTTTATTAACACTTGTAACCATTGTTTTTATTAAACCTTTTATCTTTATTCAATTTTAACTCAATTAATCAAGTCAGACGTAAAAAATTTATATCATTTATAGTTTATTATCGTTCTGTTAACATTATATTTTATTGTCATTTCATTATTATTATCGATAATATTTTGGTCAAAAAAAATTTCTTCAAATTTGATTAAAAAAATTAAAATTTTGTTAAAAATATATTTTTCTTCAAACTTGGTCAAACATATCTTTTTTCAAAAATTATGGTATTATTATTTTACTCTTAAATCTCTTAAATAAAAATATATTTTTCTCTCTTTCCTTAAAATTTAGGTTAACGTTCACTTATTCCTTTCTCCCTATAACATTCATATCAACATTCAACTGGTTAATCCTTCCTTTATAATCATCCCAACACTCTTTTCATCCATTAAGCTTTTCTTGAGTCCTTGATGATGGGTGGTGAGACCACTTGAAATGTAAGACATCATTAAACCTACACACAACACATATCTAGAAACTTATCAACATGATTATGGGCTCTAGAAATATACATGTACAAATACATAATTTTTTTTAGTAAAGAAAAAATATAATTAAAAATACATTTCCAAAAAAATAATAAAACATATAAAGTTAAAAAAAAATTAATTAATTAAAATAAAACTTATATTATTATTTTTTAAAAAAAATAAAAAGAGTTAAAATAATAAAATCAAACAATAAATATTATATACTATATATATATATAATATATGTAACCAAAATTCCACGATATGGTAGAGGAACAGTTGGGGTATCGATAGGACCCACATGTATGGGCGATGTGGCTATTAGCGACCGATGCATCCCACGTAGAGTACCATGGTAGACAAAATAAGCACAGGGCTAATCTGTGCTACGGTGCGGAGTGGATGGTCTAATTGCCTTAGAATTTTCCCCAGAAACATTCATATATTGTTTTATTATTATTAAGGTTGTTTTTACTTTTATATTTTTTAAAAATAGTATTTAATTTTATATTTGTATTTAATTTTAGTGATGATGGTTACTGTCCACTAAAATTTAAATTTTTAAATTCATTTTTCTGTTATTATTTTCAATTTTGAAGTTTTTGGGATTTTTAAAGTTAAAATTTAACTTTCTCTTTTCTTCTTTTTTAAGTAATTTTTTTTTTAATAATGGTGTTTTTCATTTTTTCTAGAACATAAATGTGGTTTATTTGCTCTTTTTTTTAAACCAAACTGAAAATATATTTATATTTCATAAAATCTATGATGGGGGCATAGTTGCACAACCTTTACAAGTGCTTCTCGTTGGTCAATATTAATCAACGTTGTAGCAAGCAACAAAATTCTAATCTATAATTGAAAACTACGCCCTCGAGTAGGCACAGGGGCGTTATCGTGCTCCAAAAATGCTAGCTTATAAATCCTCCAAGAAAGACTAACTAAAAATTGAGACTTACAAAACATAGTTTATAGGAAGACTTAAGGAACAGGGGTTAAGCTTAGAACCCCATCCACTTTAAGGTTCCATTTTTCTAGATGAACCCCCTCATTTGCAAGGAGGTATGTTTTCTTATTATTGTGCCTATGGACATGAATAAATGATTTGGAGTGAAAGCTTCCTAGCATATGATATATGTTTTTGCAATAACTTGGAGTTTGATGTTAGATGAAAGAGAGCCATTGATGAGGTGGAATAATAGAATAGCAGAGTCACCAATGATAATGGGATCTTGAATGTTTATATTCATAGCTAAAGAGAGACCTTGCAGAAGCACATAGGCTTCTGCTTGGTTGTTTGCGGCAATTCCTAGACCCTAGGAGAAGAGGCATTTCCATTGATCCTCAAGGTGGTAGGTCATCCCCCCTTACCCCACTCCTTTTAGGAAGCACGACATGGTCTCCTTGTTTGATGACCAAGTGGTTGACATAATGGGATGCTATCCCCTCCACTCGGTTTCAAATCCCACGAGGGGGACATATTTGGCCTATTGTGATAAGGCTCAAGGAGTAGGCACCCCCACCTTTGTGTAGTCTTGGATTTTTCTATGCCATAAATTCCTATTATATATGACTTACGAGGTTGTTGGATATACTATTGGTGTTATAGTAGTAGTCACTAGGTTTGATCTTGGGTCTCGCCCATATTACTCCAACGAATTACCAATTCACCATGGTATAAAAAAAATAAAAAAATAAAAAGGAGGACATGGGGGTGGGCTTTGATTGACTTATGTGTGCATGGGTCACGAAACCATTTAATGTTGTATATATGGTTTTTTTTTTAATTGAATTTTCCCCCTTTGTTTAAACAAAAAAAATACAACTTTTTTATTTTCAATTTTCTTTTTTAATGTAAATTATTAAAAAAGTAATGAATTAATGATTAAAAAAATCATGTAATGTTAATTTTTTTATTTTCACGACTTTATGTTCTTATTTTATTTTCAAGGGTATTGTGGTCAATGCCATAATGTCAATTAATTTTTAATTTTAACCCAAAAATAAAATAAAATAAAATAAAAATTTCATAAGTTTGAAAAATACTTGAAAAAAAAATGAAAAGAAAGAAAAGATAGGTATGTTGATCTTTAAGGTTTTTTTGTAGTCATGATATTTGGTCTTTAATGCTATGGTTGGAAAATGTTAGAACTTTAACTCTAAAAATAAAGGGTGATGTTGCATCACAATTTTGCATTTTGACTTGGTTTTCATGTCATTCATGGTCATGATATTTGGTTTTTAATGCGTTGGTTGAAAAATCTTGGAATTTTAACCTTGAAATGAAAAAAGGGTGATGTTGCATCACCACTTTTCAAAACAAGCATAAAAATTAGCACTAAATGTGACCTCTAAAAAATGAGAACTCAATCAAATTCTCGTTAAGTTGGTAACTTTGTTGTACGATAAAATGTGGAGGCCAACATGAAAACATGAAACTTCAAATAGGAGATTACCATCTCAAATATCATATGTTTGCTACTGAAATGGGCATGTGTGATGCAAATATTAGTGTCGAATGGTTACAGACTTTGGGACCAATCACCTTTGATTTCAAGGACTTATATATTAGCTTCATTGAAGAAGTGTAGGAACACACCCTCAAAGGGTGTATATCTAGTTCACTTGAAATTATTAGTTCTCATCGTGTGGAGAAATTATTGAAGAAAGTCCATTCAAGTATTATATCTCAGTTCTATGCCATATAAGTAGTGGATACCCCCCAATAGGAGATTTATTTTTATTTGTAATTGTTCTTGACTAAACATCAATAAGTATTTGAAACACCATATGACTTACCACCTTCACATGGTGAACATGACCATGGCACCCCCTTGGTTCCAAGTAGTCAATCACACAATCTCTGTCCTTATATGCATACTTATACCCAAAATAATGAAATAGAAAAGATTATCCAAAAGGTATTAAAGGATAGAATCATACATCATAGTAACAACCCTTTCTCTTCACCCGTGGTCATGATATTAAAGAAAGAATGAAATTGGTGCATGTGTCTCAATTTTTTAGCTATCAATAATTTGACCATCAAGGACAAATTTCCCATGCCAATTATTGATGATCTCTTGGAGGAGTTTTACAGAGCCAAGTTCTTCACTAAATTAGACATTCATTCAAGATACCACTAAATATAAATGGAGGTAGACATCCCTAAGACAACTTTCCTCACATATGAAGGTCATTGTGGTTTCTTAATGATGCCCTTTAGACTTTGGATTCCTCCATCCACCTTTTAGAGCTTCATGAATAAGAAATTTCAACCCTTTAATGAGATATTAATCTACAACAAGTCCCATATTGAGCATGTAATAAATCCTTGTAACTCATGTGGGATTGCAAATTTCGAAAATCCACCTACAAGAAAGAGATGTGGCCATCCTTTATGTATTTGAGATTTGGAACCCATATCTATTCAGGAGGCATTTCCAGATCAAGATTGATCATCATAGTCTAAAGTATTTTCTAGAAGAAATATTTGTCACCAAAGCATCATAAGTGGGTCATTAAAATGTTTGGATATGATTATGAGATCATATATAAGAAAGGTAAAGAAAATGTGGTGGTTGATGCTTTATAAAGGCAATAAGAGTGGGAGGGATCCCTCTTTGCCTTATCCTTACATGTTCTAGAATGGTTAGAGGAAGTGCATTGGGAATGGCTAGCCAGTCACACAATGGTTCAACTCAAAGTGTTATTTTTCATAAAGGGCTTAGGTTTTCCTTCACCTTCAACCCTATAACCAAACCTTCCTAAAAAATCCACTAGAAACTAGCACCAAGTTTCTGTGGACATTATAAAATCATCCAATGCATTGGACGAGTTGCCTACAAATTGGCTCTTCTCGTGGACTCAAATATTCATCACATATTTCATGTATCTTGTTGAATAAGGTAGTGGGATTGAATCGCATGGCACAAACTAGCTTACCATAACTTAATGAAGAAAAGTCCATTTGGCTTTAGCCCAAAACAAACTTGGATGCTAGAGAGCATTAATTGTTGGCTAGCACACAATCATAGAAGAATTGATCTAGTGGAAATGTATGTAGCCCAAAGATGCCACTTGGGAACTAATAATAATTCTATAGTAAGTTTCTTACCTATCTCGTGAGGAGAATGTTGCTTTTAATGGGGGAGGGTGTGTTAAAGCTCTACATTAACCTCTATATTTTAAGGTACTTAAGAGCTAGTTAATCAATGTATGCAACCATCTTGTTCAAATAAGGTCCATTATATAAATATTGGATAGTCAAATAAGTTAAAAGACTTCTCTTTATCAATAAGGCCCACTAGGTAGTTGGTACTCATTAATGATAGGACCACAAGTAGTTACATTTTTTCCTATTTAAAGAGCTAGAAGTCCATGAATTGTTTTTGTCGAATATTGTTGTAATTGGAGTTTTGCTTAGTGAGAGGCCGTCCTACCTTAAAAGGAAATCAAACATTTTTTTTGTAATGTCGGGTGATTTAAATTATCGCAAAAAAGTACATATCATTCCATCAACTATTATTGGTATGCCACTAGGAAAGCTAGACCAATAATAGAGATTCCAATAACATAGATTTAAAGTTGTTAGGATATTTCGACACATAGGAAATAGTTAAGTATAACTTGGTCTAGTGTAGAGTTAGGTAAAGTGTGTTTCTTTACCACGTACTTTCTTAACTTACAATCCGACGGTCACGATATGTTCTAGACATGAAGTGATTCGACAATTCATTCTCTCCTCGGTATTACCGACACTTAATCTGTGGCTTAATACCCGATTGGTCCATGATCTCTATTTAAAGAGCACGGAGGGTCATTTGTAGGGTGATCATTCATGAGAGAAGCTTATGTAAATTTTCTTTCCTTTATTAATAAATTGCCTGAAGTGGTTGCGTTGGCTCAGGCCGTGGACTGTTTCCCTCTTTGAGGGTTTTAACCATGTTAATAATACTCGTGCATTGATCTGTCATCTATATGTGAGCGGTGCCCTTTGGTGTTCTATCTGAGGAACTTACCTTATAAATTCCTACATGGTACCAGAGTTATTTGAGGGCCACATCCGTTGGTGATCCAAATCCAAAGCCAGTACAACTGCATCCGATTGTCGTTTCCTAAATCTACTATTTCTAATTGCTTTCGGGCCAAGAGGAATGCTCTATTGTGTTAGGAGCATTTGTTCTAGTGAGGAACCCCTTTAGTTTCACGCGAAAAGGTTCCCAGTAGCCCTAGCTATGTCATGTCTACTGCAGGTTATGTCTTCACTCTTGGTTCTTGACCTATTACATGGGCTTGCAAGAAAAAAAGTGCCATTTCTCTTTCTTCAGCAGAAGTAGAGTATCGTGGTTTCATAGAAGCTAGTAAGGAAGCCATGTGGCTTCGTCAGATCCTGTCAGAGTTTGGCTTTCAGCAGTAACATCCAACTACACTTTGGTGTGATAATCAAAGTTCCATTCAACTATGCAAAGATCCATTCCAACATCAGCACAATAAACACATTGAACTACACATGCACTTCATTAGAAAGCTCATTCATGACCATGTTATATTTGAAGTGCAATATCGTTCAACAGATGATTAAGTTGCAGACATCTTTACAAAGGCTCTCACAGAGGCGAAGTTTACTAAAATTCGATTTACGGTTGGAGTTCAGGAAGTTGTCACTAAGGGGGGATAGGCTCTAATGCCTCCTTCCTTCTCCTATTGTGTCATATTTGTATATCCTTCAATCCTATCCCAAGTTGTTCTTAAGGGGGGATATTATGATATTCCGACACATAGGAAATAGTTAAGTATAACTTGGTCTAGTGTAGAGTTAGGTAAGTGTTTCTTTACTATGTACTTTTGTAACTTACAATCCGATAGTCACGATATGTTCTAGACATGAAGTGGTCCAACAGTTCATTCTCTCCTGGGTATTACTGACACTTGATCCGTGGCTTAACACCCAATTGATTCATGATCTCTATTTAAAGATCATGGAGGTTCATTTGTAGGGTGACCATTCATGATAGAAGCTTATGTAAATTTTATTTATTTTATTAATAAATTGCTTGAAGTGGCCGCATTGGCTAAGCCCGTGGATTTTCTCCCTCTTTGAGGGTTTTAACCACGTCAAGAATACTAGTGTATTGATCTGTGATGTGTGATCTGTTTGTGAGCGGTGTCCTTTGGTATTCTATCTGAGGAACTTACCCTATAAATTCCTACAAAAGTCTACAAATTGTATGTCAAAAAACTATTAATCTATTACTCTTGGAAAAAAGTAGACTAGATCAGACTAATATGCAAATAATATGTGAAAACCTATCATATTTGAAAAAACTAGCCTCTTGGCCAATAGCTACATAACAAACATATTGTTGTGAACCATATCAATTGGAAGGAGAATTCACTAGAATAATTATACAAGAATTAGTATCATCATCTAATGGAGAGAGTGTGAGGTAGCTAACCTCTTTACCAAGATTTAGATTTTGTCATCCAATTTCTGTACTTTTTGTAGAACCTCATCAACGCACAATAGTAGCTCTCATTGAGCCTCTCAACACTCCATAAGAACCCATCCCAATAGAGTTTTTATTTTCTAATAGAGATCAATTTTTTGCATTTTTGAGTCCAAGGAGACCTAGTATTGCTAGTTTCCATAATCCAACTGCTAGTTTTAATTTCCACATGTAGGTTGGGGATGAATGTTCTATTAAAGCACACTTCGTCTTCCATATATTAACTTGTGAATTTCCACTGGGGATGACTCATTGTATCTAGAAATGAAATGTCAAGACTCCGCCTAGGTCTTAATGTCTCTCCTAGTTAAGGAAAATAGTCAAATTCTTGAGACCTTGTTCTTGTTCCCTCTACATTGTGGTACTCCTCTTTCATTCACTCAAATATTCAAAATAACTCAAAGCATAGAAATATGATCATTTTACACATTTACCTATGAGTGGACAAAGTGTTTTAAAAGGAAAATAACATAATAATATTAGAAATAAATATGATCCAACAATTCATTCCATAGTACTCATCCATTCATACATTATGAGCAAAACACATCTAAAGCAAATCAATAGTTAGAAAGTAGAGAAATATTCCACATATTTAGAGAACTATAAAATAATTTCATGCATTCAAAGATCATAAAGCATCATAGGATAACATTCATGAGATTTCATTGCTCATACAAAAGTCTCAAAACCATAAATGAAATGCACTCCCGAAAATATCTCTCCATGAGAGTCAAAGAATAAAAATTTACAGACTTCAAGTTTTGAATAAAGTAAGAGCCTAATGATACTTAAGCATAAAAAATAAAAGTGTTCATCCCTAAGGGATTGGGATTGGGCTTCCATGGACCAAATAATATGAGGTTACCTAGAGGAAAAAGAGAAATTGCAATAAAGGATAGGCTTTAGAAATATATAAGACAATTCATAAAGATGGATGATGAAAGATTGGGGAGAAAGAAAGGAAATTGCTTCAAAATGGGATAAAGGACACTCACAAAATTGTAGAAGGACAATTGGTGGAATGAATCCTCTCTCTGACCAACCCCCTTTTGATTGTGATGTTCTTCCTTTATAATCTTGTCTTCATCTTTGCAACTCCATGATAGATAGGTTTTTCTTGTTTATGCTAACTGAATAAAGATCCATTTTGAAAAATGAAGTTATGAATCCATCCTCCAAGTTGGGCCCTATTTCAAATATTCCATATTTCCCTTTTTATAAATCATTTAAAAAAATAATTTGGTGATAGGCCCAAGATTTGTCACGACTATTATTTTAATTTTCTGAAAGTATATCTATAATTTTAGGTTTAGAAACCACTCCAAATATATTCTTCATGCTTCAAACTATTGAGCAAGTTCTCATTTGCCTAACTTGGACATCATGAACTCAAGTTATGGCCTCTATAAATTCATGGCTTAGCCATCATTGATCTGCATGAAGTGACACAATAAGCATTGATCTATTCCAAATGAATATGGGCCTTTTGGTTTATAAATATACCCTACTCATCCTACACGCATTATGGGAGGGAATTTATAATTATTTCTAAAGAAATGGGCTTCTAATATTATTTATATATGAAGCAGAAAGAGACATGGAACCTTGTGTAACTTACACATAGTGTAGTTCTTGGTTATCATCTCATTTTCTAGTCATCATGCTAAGTCATTGCCCAATCATCTATGTCCAACCAATACCTTCCAAGTGTCACCCTATGATATGTCCAATTGGATACCATGTGTCATAATGAGATATGTTACAAATACTTTGGATAAAAATAATATGAGGAATGATATAATATGAAATTGAGATGCAGGAGTTTAGAAAATTAAAAGGATAAAAATGACTAAGCAATAAAGAATGGGGTGTGAGGTGTGTGGACAAAAGGAGTGTGTAGAGGAATATGAAGTGGGGAGGAACATGCGTATAAAGGAATGGGTTGTGAGGAAGAATATAAAGTGAGATAATGTTCCATACAACTTGGAAAATGCCTATGGAAAATATTAATGTAAATTACTAATTAAAAAAGAGAAGAGGTAGGGTAATTCCTCATGGAAATAATACTTGGTAAAATGAAAAATGGATAAATGACATGAATAATGAAATAATGATAAAAAATGAAATCATGGAGATATGTGGAGAAATCAATTATATCTTTGGCATATGACCTTTTTCTTTTATTCCATAAAATGTTGGATGAAGTTAAGACATATGGATATCTAATGGGAAAAATAACATGATAAATTTCTTCCTTTATGATATCTTTTTTTGTCTTCTCTCTTTTCAAAAGAGAAACCATCCATATTGGACTTACGTGAAGAATATTTGCAATGTTGGAATTGACTAAAACATGTTGTTTTAGAATTACTTCATTTGATGTGTGACATGAAAACACACTAACATTCGGCCCATGGCTACGAAGAGGGTTGACCTCGATTGGTACTATGCCTCCTAGAGGGAACTCTACAATGCACCATATTGATCAAGAGGGAAAACTAAAGAGTGGCTTCCTCTGTTGCAATATGGACTGAAACCAAACCCAAAAGGAGAACTTGTAAAAGAGGAGAAGTAAGGTCACAAGAGACTAGAAATAGACCAAACCAATCAAAATAAAGGTTTCTCCAAGCTTGTCAAATGTTCCACAAAGGCCTTCAAGGAGGAGATAGTAGCAAGAAGGGGCCCTGAATGAAATAGAGAAGGAAAATTCCCTATAATCCCCTTGAAACTCCTTGCAGAGAGGATAACACCCCCAATAATTGAAGGAAGTCCAAAATTATGTGAGTGCACCAAATCAACAACAAATAAACTCCTAAAAAATGGAAAGGTAAAGACCCAACCAAAGAGCCAAGGCCCTAAAATTGGAAGAAGAGCTACCCAACCTATAGACAGAAGCCCAATCCTTGGAGAAAGAACCACCTGACCACCAGACTAGACATACAAGAAAATAACCAATTTCCTAGGGACACACAAACACTGAGGTAACTCTTCTCTCACCAAAGATCCAAAATTTAAGTAGATTACATAAGGCATTGCAACCCATGCAACAAAGGAAAATCCATACTAACTTTCTGACCTGTAGAGTAAACTTTCTAAAATAGAAATAGACTAAAACAGAGCAATGAAACCGACATAAGGATTCTTCTACCAATTGAATAAGAAACAAGAAAACAACATATAACAATCCATACTAAGGAAACCATCTATCAAGATGTGTCTTTAAACAAGTTGTGAGTATAGATGTTGATAACCACCACCGTGAAGCATGATGACCACCTACCTTCATACTACCATCCATAATGGACAAAAATTATCGGTGAACTGTGCAGCGAATCATTACACTTTAAGACCCATACTAAAACCAACATATACAATATTAACATATGATATTTGCAATTTCCTCAATCCAAATGATTCTCAATAAATTTCAAACCAAAAATCTTAACTTCCTTTCACATCATTTTAAGTAGTTAAAATTAATCACTTCATAACTTATTTAAACAATAACACTTAAAAAAATAAATTATAATAAATAATTGAATAATAAATACTCCAAACAAATAATTTAAATAAGGAGTAGTCTTTAAGTGTAACTTTTTGGAGTTTCCGGCGGATTTTTGGTCGAAATCCAACAAAAAAAAATGTGGCCAAATATTGGTTTTTGTTGTTTAAACTATCTTTTTGATTGTTTGTTGTTTAAACTGTTTTTTGACCGCATATATAGATTCAACACCCTCAAAAACCCCTAAGGCACTTTGATTGTGAAGAGTTCACCTATCAAACTTATGATTTCAATAAATTCTTACTAATTATAAACCAATTAAATCATAATATAAATTGATTTTTTTTATTTTTATTTTTTTAAATCACCTTAAAAACTACTTATTTTAAATATAATATTATAAAATATTAAAAAGTTGAAAACTATTCTTTTTCCCCAAACTTAAATATAATAATACAATATATTCAATTTAAATTTAAAATCCATTTTAAATTATTAAATTGATTATAGTCAAGCCAATGACTAAATTAATTTAATTGCTTTCTCAACATGGTCAGGCACTTCTAGTATTGACTTTCTAGAGTTGTGTGGCCACCTCTAGATGTGGACCTGGTATAGCTTGGTAATCTCTATGTAACATTGGCAATTAATATTAACGGTGAAGTTTATGTTCATGGAAATGGGCATGGACATGCTATCTATCAAGAGGAAATTTGGATGTTTCGTACCTAATGCTTTGCTTCTTCACAGTCTATGTCTATTTTCAAAGGAGGACTTTAAGGTTTCAAAGGAGGACTTTAAGGTAGAATATAATAGAAGTGTAATTGATTGAAGTTAAAAAATTGTTAATGATAATTGGGTTAATTGGTAATGTAAATGTGTTATTTTTGTAAGTTTTGATTTATTTATTTTTAAATTAGAATGAGAATTTTGTATTTATTTATAAGTTTGTATTTAACTTGTAATGAATATATCAAGTACTATAAGTTTGTATTTAAATGGTAGTAAATATATCAGGTAGTATATAGATATATCTTAAAAATATTTTGCAAGTTTTTTTACTAAGTAAAATCACAATTTTTTTCCTAGAAAGATTTTGAATTGGACCATAGATAATAGGATTCTCTAGGTATATATTTTACAAAATTGACCCACCAAAAAACAAAATTTACATGTCATAATATAAATGATTATTAATGCAATTCTTCGTAATTATGCAATGCCAAAAAATTTAGCTATAAGCAATCGGATAGGGCTTAATTCGACTATTTATTTTTAAACCTCCCAATTTTAATTTACACCCTTCCTTAACAGATAAGTTTTCATCTTTATTGAGATCACATAAAACATGGAAATGTGCTATTGAAGAGAACCCTTTCACTGCTTTCTAATTCTTTTCATAAAACTTTTCTAATATTTTGTTCCTTAAAAAGGAGTTCTTAACGAAATGTTAACTAACGAGAAAATCTCCTAAGCAATGAGAGAAAGTACCTGTTTGTTTGTTTTTTTTTTTTTTTTTTTTTTTTTTTTTTAATTAATTAAATTCCTTGATAAAAGGCTTAAGCTTTATCATGGTTATTTGTCATATATCCTCATTGTTATTTGTCATATATCCTAAGCCTCATAAATATTTTACAACTTTAACTTCTTCGAAACTATAAAATATCTTTCTCATCCTACTGCCCTAAATTCATATATATAAACAATGTTTATAATTGAAATTATATGAATCCAAAAATAATTAAATTAAAATATTTATAATTGAAATTCCACATTATAATTTAATTATGAATCATTTTTAATTCTAAACATCTATTTTAAAATAATAATAGAAGTTAATAACTATGGGTTGATGGCAAACAAGGAGACAATAACATGTTTGGGTCAAAAGAGAGGTGAATGGTATGGGTAAAATCCTTAATATGGAAAAAGAAAAGTTATAGGAATAATATAACTTGACATTTCTAAGAAACAAAACTAATATTAATATATTATATATCTATATATATATAAATTAATAAATATATAAAACTTGACATTTCTAAAACTAATCTATTGCCATCTCATGACTGAGAGTCTTAACCTATCAAAGCACAATCAAATATATTCAGTCGTATCCAATAATATTTTAGTGAAGAGAGGTTATTTAATAAGTCAATCACGACAAGTTATTACAAAATTTATGGTTATTATTCATGTGATCCCATGACTAAGCTTTCAACTAACCCAAAGCAAATTAAATTTATTAACATATACTTTAAGATTTCTTGTCAATTTTTATGGTTACTTAAATCATAAAGATAATCTCATGACTAAGACTCTCAACCACCAAGGTATGATGAAATATATTCACTCATGTGTTTTAAGATTCGAATAAATAAATAACGATTTCCATAAAAAGGTTATTTATTAAGTTAATTTTTATTTATTTAATAGTTATTTTAAATTTGTGGTTTTATTTTGGGTAAGATTATATAGGTTTGAGAGTTGCTTTGTACGATTTCTTCAATTAGAAAAAAATATTATATTTAATAAAAATAAAATTTGTGGATATAATTTTTTTTTAAATATGATTTTCAAAAATTTAATTAGATATCAATAATTATAGATAGATAGTAGAGATGTAATCTTATATTTTATAAAATATTTTTAAAAATAGTCATAAATAGAGGGTATGATATTTCAAAGGTAGTTATGCTTTTTTACATTCAATTTAATTAAAAAAATGTCATGTCCACATTGTCAGATATATGTTTTTTTTTAACATGTTTTCTTAAATGTATATATGTGTAATCATATATTTTATTTTATTAATTAATAATTGTGTTGAGAGATGCTATCCAACCCAGTGTGGTAGAGATGTTGTAATGTAAACATTTTAACTCGGTCCAAATAAAATAAAAATAACCCTATAAAAATAAAATAATATTAAAAATAAAAATGACCCATGGTATTGAGAACCCATGACATTCATGTAGATTATAGCCTATTTAAAGGTGGAAATTAAACCAACCTAGATCCATCTTAATTTCGGATACACCAAGCATCGAGAGAGTTCAAATATTTGAGTTCAAACTTCTATGATTCATATTGTTTTGAGATCGTTCTTTCAGATTAATCACATCATTAGTTTTTGGGTAATGTTTCGAACCAACTAACGTGGTTCATCATCAGGACAAAGATGCAGAATTTGATTTATTCAAGGATCAAATCTCTTGACAAGCAAACCTCTTTTAGGGTGAAAAGGTATTTGATCCCTCTCGGCACTTGATAGACCCGTAGTTAAGATGGATCTAGGTTGTTAATGATAAAATAAAGTGTTTTTTTTTTTAATATCATTTTGGATTAAAAGATAGGTTGGATACAAGACCAAAACATTTTACATCTTTCAGTGTTTTAAGAGGTTTCACTATTCCAGTATATCCAAAAAAAAAAATTCTTATATTCGTGGGATCTTCTAACTATAATTCTACACTGGCATCTACCATAATCTTTAGAAAAAACTCCTAAATATAAAACACACTTGCAGAACATATTTCAAGTTTGAGATTTAACATGATCTAGATATCCCAACTTATGTTGTTGGGCCTATTTTTTCCTCTATTGCATTGTGCACCCTTGCTCATTGCTAAACTGATCTTATGACCCTTTGTCTTAGTGTTCCACACTAAATTCCATATCCTTTTGCCTGATCTTGATCTCTTTGTTGGGGGATGCCTCCATTCCATTCATTCTAAGTTTCATAACTGCAATCTCTGCCTCCATAATTGCCAACTTCTTATCTAATTTCTTTTGCAACCATTCACATTTTTCTCTAACAATTCCATCTTTGGCTCTCTCTCCTGCTTTTCCATTTCACTTCTCCTATTCATCAACTCCATCATTGACACAATCGCCTTCGATGGATTGTCTATTGATTGGCACAATCACTCTTGGTCTTGCTTGCTTGAATGTGCCTTTGGACTTTCTATTTCCATTGACCTGCGACTCAAAGCTCTTGATAGAAAGATAAACCAATTCCAAAATATGATTGGCATTGCGCTCGCAGGTGCACACTCTATATAATCAGGCAAGACTTGACTCTTGAGGCGATGTCGCATATATGTGGAATTTATTACCACATTTTCCCATATCAACTCACCGCAAAGGCAATCCATTCCTAATAGGGATTTAAATTCACAAGCTATTCTAAATTGGATCATATTTAAATCCATTGTGTGAGATCTTAAGGCTTTGTTCCATGCATTTAATGGATCATGTTGTTCATTCTTTGTTATTCTCCATGTTTTTCCTTTCCTCCACCATTTGGTACACTGGTTCACCCTTCATTCTTTGAAGCAGTATCAATGTGGCTATAGTACACATACCCTTCATGCATAATTAAATATCTATGCCTACCTGGAAGCAAGCCACAGGTTGCGATTCTGGGGCATTGAGTGTCAGATTATTTGGAACCCCCACTAATTTCTTGATGCATTATTTCACCATTTTGATGACCATAATGGCCATATTTTTTTAACTAAAGCGTTTTTTGATCTCATCATGGCAAAGGGTTAAATAATATTTGTGATTGATCTAGCTCCATTACACCTTGAGTCAAGATTTCTCCTTTATTAGCTAGATTGTATGCTTTTGAGTTCAATTGCGTGTAAACATTGTATAATTCTCTCTCTTCGAATTTCCTAAATGGGAAATCTATCCTTTGGAGTATTGTGGTGTTGGCAATGACTCCCCCAACCTTTATCTTAGTGACTTGATTTATTACAAGCATTGCGTCTCTAAAAACCAATAATCTCCTTATACCTTTGGTAATTGCTAATTCTAGTCCTCTCTAGAGGGCCAAATATTTAGCCTGGTTGTTTGCTGATATGCCCTATCCCCAAGCGAATTGTGCCTCTATTTGACCATCGGGGCAAAGGATGGCACCTCCCGCCCCTGCTAGCCCAAAATAAAATAAAGTTTTAAATTCGTTAATTTTTATGATTTTTTTTGTTTGACTTGGCAATGTGAGATGTATCACAAGGTAAGTATCTTGATTCTGATTATGGATTGATGCATATAGGCATTTTGAGTCATTTAATTTATATGACTAAGTTAATATTATTTTATTGTATTTTATTAAAATATTTATTTATATTTATATGTTTGAAACATAATTTATAGGGGGTGGTAGGTGTGGGGGGTTTATTTCTTGCATGGAGGAATCCTGGGCATAGTTTTGCATGGAGCCTCATTCATACAACAAACAACTAGGTAAAAACACATGCCATGCTCCAAGGTTTATAATTGGCACACCAATGACACATACAAAAGTTATTGGTAATTGAGGGTTCCACAATTATTATCAGGCATATGGTTCATAGTACAACTCCAAAGGACAATAAGTTGGCTTAGGTTCTCTTTCAAATTAGAACCCTCAAAAGAAGGTTTGAATCAATGCAATGGCTTCATGTCCTATGTGTTAATAATGAATAGGCAAGCACACAAGTCAATCTTGGCACATATAAAAATTTGGGGCAATTAATAGTTGGTGGACATCAATATTTTTTTTGTAACTAGGGTGAGCCTAGGTCAGGGCTAGCCCATTATTGAATGGAAGAATGATCTACCTACAGTGGGATGCTATCACTAGGATTATGATAAGCTTGTTTGATCTTGGACAACCCTTGGGATAGTTTAATCCCCCCAAAAGTGGCTTCCATCCTCAACCACTCCCTAAGAGGTTTGAACTTGAGACCTCGTGGGGACTAAATATCACTAAAATCAATTGGTCTAAACCTTGATGGACATCAATATTATGAAGATATTCCATAGCCATGTACTTTGGTCAAAATGAGAATTTTTTTGGTTTAGTAAAAAAAAGAATATTTTGTTTAATCTCCCCTTAGGAGAAAGACACCTAGTGTCTCTTTTGTTATACTTCACTATATTGAATTTCAATCACAATTTTTATATTATAATAAAAATCTCCAATATTAATTTTTATTTTTGAAGTTGGGAACTTTGCATTATGTTAAATGATGGGGACTTTGCATTATGTTAAATGAGGATTACATAGACTATTTTTTTTGCTACTAGTATGCTCGAAGGTAAACCAAACTAGTATCATAAGTTCAATCTCTTGAGGTTGCTAAGGCCTTATCTGACTAGAGCATATTGTAAATGAAAACTTATAAAAATAGGTTGGTTGTGTTAGACCTTGACATATATCGACAATGAGAAGACACAAATACTACTAGTGCCACAAGCAAAAAATTAGTGAGTCATAATAACTATTGGGTAGAATCTCTAAGCATCCACACTCGCTAATCACTATCCTCATCTGAGGAGAAGGAGATGTTGGGTGATCTCCTAGCTAGAATGGCTAGTTTGGGGTCTATGCTATCCATTTTTTCCTCCAACTCCACCAATATGATAAAATTCTCATATTGAGTCCCCTTGTACCTCCCTAAGCCGCACACAATATTCAAATTATGTTTAACCTTGTATCAAATTTGTGCCATGATTGATAAAGTGACGAGAGCACCTGCAACGTACCAGGTATAGTGTGAACCACAACCTCCTTTTGTGTGAGCTAGTATCATAACAAGACGGAGGGAAGGAGACATGCCCACTCCTGGACACCCTCCTTGGTAGATAAAATCTCTCTCTCTCACACACACACACACACACACACACACATATATATATATATATATGATTAAAAAAGTAGGAAAAAATAACTTTTCACATAGAGTTTTTTAACAATTTTATTATAAAAATTAGGTTAGCCCTTTAATTATAATTTAGAGTCATTCAAAAGCATGACATGAAATATCAATACGTACACATTGAAGCATGAAATATAATAGCAGTATGTCACTGAGCAAAAGATAAGTATGAAATGACATGCAAGATCATTATGTTCACTATGAAGTATAAAATATAAGAGCATTATGTCAATAAATAAAACAAGTGGGATAGTTGCGAAGCAACATAGTCCCCATCTCTTTTGGCAGTTATTGGATCAACTATTCATGTCAATCCAGGACTTGAAATTTACATTAAATCAAATATTGATGTGGAAGTGGGGATGTGTGTAGAAGGAGGAACATACGAAAGAGACATTTGCACTTCCACACGTTTCACACCTCTCGCACAACACTTCACAAGAAAGTAAAAAAACATCTAAGCAAGCTACTAAGGTAGCACCATTTTTTATTGGTCCAGTCGAAGAAGAAAAGTAAGCATCTCATCTTATTCCACATGCCAAGGAGTTCTTCTTTGTGAAAGATATTGATATTGTTGAGTCTAGTTATCATAATAGTTGTCACCCATCAAAGCAATCAATTTGTGTCAGTCATTTTGTATGCAAGAGTTATGTGAACATTGGTCTACTAGATGGAGAAGAATGGAAAAGGAAAGAAATGGAATCAGACAAGGTGATAGCTATCAAATCGGTTTTACATATAGTGGATCCAGACCAGGTTCCTTCTTAATGTGCATAGTTTTGCAAGGAAGATTATTCATTGCCTATTAAACTATACCGCATATAGATTCAGATGGTAAGTAGGGGAAATGACCATTAATAAACCTTGCTAGCTTTAACTAGTGATGTCAGTTGTGATTCATTTAAACTAGTCAACTATTGAAAACATACACTAGCATGGGGTAAATGAGCTCTTGATTAAGGGTTGATCTTACTATCATTTTAAGCAAAAGTTTCCATGTTCAATAGAATTATTAATGTTAAATCATGGCTTACCACCTTCACATGGTGAACATGACCATGGCACCCCTTGGTTCCAAGTAGTCAATCACACAATCTTTGTCCTTATATGCATACTTCTACCCAAAATAATGAAATAGAAAAGATTATCCAAAAGCTATTAAAGTATAGAATCATACATCATAGTACCAACCCTTACTCTTCACCCGTGGTCATCATATTAAAGAAGGAATGAAATTGGTGCATGTGTCTCAATTCTTTAGCTATCAATAATTTGACCATCGAGGACAAATTTCTCGTGCCAAGTATTGATGATCTCTTGGAGGAGTTTTACAGAGCCAAGTTCTTCACTAAATTAGAAATTCATTTAAGATACCACTAAATATAAATAGAGGTAAACATTCCTAAGACAACATTCCTCACATATGAAGGTCATTATGGTTTTTTAATGATGCCCTTTAGACTTTGGATTCCTCCATCCACCTTTTAGAGCTTCATGAATAAGAATTTTCAACCCTTTAATGAGATATTAATATACAACAAGTCCCATATTGAGCATGTAATAAATCCTTGTAACTCATGTGGGGTTGAAAATTTTGAAAATCCACCTACAAGAAAGAGATGTGGCCATCCTTTATGTATTTGAGACTTGGAACCCATATCTATTCAGAAGGCATTTCCAGATCAAGATTGATCATCATAGTCTAAAGTATTTTCTAGAAGAAATATTTGTCACCAAAGCATCATAAGTGGGTCATTGAAATGCTTGGATATGATTATGAGATCATATATAAGAAAGGTAAAGAAAATGTGGTGGTTGATTCTTATAAAGGCAATAAGAGTGGGAGGGATCCCTCTTTGCCTTATCCTTACATGTTCTAGAATGGTTAGAGGAAGCACATTGGGAATGGCTAGCAAGTCACACAATGGTTCAACTCAAAGTGTTATTTTTCATAAAGGGCTTAGGTATTCCTTCACCTTCAACCCTATAACCAAACCTTCCTAAAAAATCCACTAGAAACTAGCACCAAGTTTCTGTGGACATTATAAAATCATCCAATGCATTTGACGAGTTGCCTACAAATTGTCTCTTCTCGTGAACTCAAATATTCATCACATATTTCATGTATCTTGTTTGAATAAGGTAGTGGGATTGAATTGCATGGCACAAACTAGCTTACCATAACTTAATGAAGAAAAGTCCATTTGCTTTAGCCCAAAACAATCTTGGATGCTAGAGAGCATTAATTGTTGGCTAGCACACAATTATAGAAGAATTGATCTAGTGGAAATGTATGTAGCCAAAAGATGCCACTTGCGAACTAATAATAATTCTATAGTAAGTTTCTCACCTATCTCTTGAGGAGAATGTTGCTTTTAATGGGGGAGGCTGTGTTAAAGCTCTACATTAACCTCTATACTTTAAGGTACTTAAGAGCTAGTTAATTAGTGTATGCAACCATCTTGTTTGAATAAGGTCCATTATATAAATAGTGGATAGTAAAATAATGTAAAATACTTCTCTTTATCAATAAGGCCCACTAGGTAGTTGGTACTAATTAATGATAGGACCACAAGTAGTTATATTTTTTCTTGTTTAAAGAGCTAGAAGTCCATGAATTGTTTTTGTCAAATATTGTTGTCATTGGAGTTTTGCTTAGTGAGAGGTCGTCCTACCTCAAAAGGAAATCAAATATTCTTTTTTGTAATGCCGGGTGATTTAAATTATCACAAAAAAGTACATATCATTCCATCAACTATTATTGGTATGCCACTAGGAAAACTAGACCTATAATAGAGATTCCAATAACATAGATTTAAAGTTGTTAGGATATTTCGACACATAGGAAATAGTTAAGTATAACTTGGTCTAGTGTAGAGTTAGGAAAAGTATGTTTCTTCACTATGTACTTTTGTAACTTACAATGCGACGGTCATGATATGTTCTAGACATGAAGTGATTCGACGGTTCATTCTCTCCTCGGTATTACCGACACTTGATCTATGGCTTAACACCCGATTGGTCCATGAGCTCTATTTAAAGAGCATGGAGGGTCATTTGTAGGGTGATCATTCATGAGAGAAGCTTATGTAAATTTTCTTTCTTTTATTAATAAATTGCACGAGGTGGCTGCGTTGGCTCAGGCTGTGGACTGTTTCCCTCTTTGAGGGTTTTAACCACGTCAATAATGTTGGTGTATTGATCTGTCATCTGTTTGTGAGCGGTTTCCTTTGGTGTTCTATCTGAGGAACTTACCCTATAAATTCCTACATTGTGTCAGAGTTATTTGAGGGCCGCATCCGTTGATGATCCAAATCCAAAGCCAATACAACTACATCCGATTGTCGTTTCCTAGATCTATTATTTCTAACTGCTTTCGGGCTGAGAGGTCTGCTCTATTGTGTTAGGTGCATCTATTCTAGTGATGAATCCCTTTCGTTTCACGCGAAAAGGTTTTCGGTAGCCCTATCTATGTCATGTCTACTGCAGGTTATGTCTTCACTCTTGGTTCTTGACCTATTACATGGGCTTGCAAGAAAAAAAGTGCCATTTCTCTTTCTTCAGCAGAAGCAAAGTATCGTGGTTTCATAGAAGCTAGTAAGGAAGCCATGTGGCTTTGTCAGATCTTATCAGAGTTTGGCTTTCAGTAGCAACATCCAACTACACCTTGGTCTGATAATCAAAGTTCCATTCAACTATGAAAAGATCCATTCCAACATCAGCGCAACAAAAACATTGAACTACACATGCACTTCATTAGAAAGCTCATTCATGACCATGTTATATTTGAAGTGCAATATTGTTCAACAAATGATCAAGTTGCAAACATCTTTACAAAGGCTCTCACAGAGGTGAAGTTTACTAAACTTCAATTTATGGGTGGAGTTCAGGAAGTTGTAACTAAGGGGGGATAGGATCTAATGCCTCCTTCCTTCTCCTATTGTGTCATATTTGTACATCCTTCAATCCTATCCCAAGTTGTTCTTAAGGGGGGATATTAGGATATTCCGACACATAGGAAATAGTTAAGTATAACTTGATCTAGTGTGAAGTTAGGTAAAGTGTGTTTCTTTTACTATGTACTTTTGTAACTTACAATCCGATAGTCACGATATGTTCTAGACATGAAGTGATCTGATGGTTCATTCTCTCCTTGGTATTACCGACACTTGATCCATGTCTTAACACCCGATTGATCCATGATCTCTATTTAAAGATCATGGAGGTTCATTTGTAGGGTGACCATTCATGAGAGAAGCTTATGTAAATTTTATTTATTTTATTAATAAATTGCTTGAAGTGGCCGCATTGGCTAAGGCCGTGGATTGTTTCCCTCTTTGAGGGTTTTAACCATGTCAAGAATACTAGTGTATTGATATGTGATCTGTGATTTGTGTGTCCTTTGGTGTTCTATCTTAGGAACTTGCCCTGTAATTTCCTACAAAAGTCTACAAATTGTATGTAAAAAAACTATTAATCTATCGCTCTTGGAAAAAAGTAGACTAGATCAGACTAATATGCAAATAATATGTGAAACCTATCATATTTGAAAAAACTAGCCTCTTGGCCAATAGCTACATAACAAACATATTGTTGTGAACCATACCAATTGGAAGGAGAATTCACTAGAATAATCATACAAGAATTAGTATCATCATCTAATGGAGAGAGTGTGAGGCAGTTAACCTCTTTACCAAGATTGAGAATTTGTCATCCAATTTATGTACTTTTTGTAGAATCTCATCAATGCACAATAGTAGCTCTCGTTGAACCTCTCAACACTCCATAAGAACCCATCCCAATAGGGTTTTTATTTTCTGAAAGAGATCAATTTTTTACATTTATTGAGTCCAAGGAGACCTACTATTGCTAGTTTCCATAATCCAACTGCTAGTTTTAATTTCCACATGTAGGATGGGGATGAATGTTCTATTAAAGCACACTTCGTCTTCCATATATTAACTTGTGAATTTCCACTGGGGATGACTCATTGTATCTAGAAATGAAATGTCAAGACTCCGCCTAGGTCTTAATGTCTCTCCCAGTCAAGGAAAATAGTTAACTTCTCAAGACCTTGTTCATGTTCCCTCTACATGGTGGTACTCCTCTTTCATTCACTCAAATATTCAAAATAACTCAAAGCATAAAAATATGATCATTTCACACATTTACTTGTGAGTGGACCAAGTGTTTTAAAAGGAAAATAACATAATAATATTAGAAATAATTATGATCCAACAATTCATTCCATAGTACACATCCATTCATACATTATGAGGAAAACACATCTAAAGCAAATCAATAGTTAGAAAGTAGAGAAATGGTCGAGATATTTAGAGAACTATAAAATAATTTCATGCATTCAAAGATCATAAAGCGTCATAGGATAACATTCATGAGATTTCATTGCTCATACAAAAGTCTCAAAACCATAAATGAAATGCACTCCCGAAAATTTCTCTCCATGAGAGTCAAAGAATAAAAATTTACAGACTTTGAGTTTTGAATGAAGTAAGAGCCTAATGATACTTAAGCATAAAAAATAAAAGTGTTCATCCCGAAGGGATTGGGATTGGGCTTCCATGGACCAAATAACATGAGATTACCTGGAAGAAAAAGAGAAATTGCAATAAGGGATAGGCTTTAGAAATATATAAGACAATTCATAAAGATGGATGATGAAAGACTGGGGAGAAAGAAAGGAAATTGCTTCAAAATGGGATAAAGGACACTCACAAAATTGCAGAAGGACAATTGTTGGAATGAATCCTCTCTCTGACCAGCCCCCTTTCGATTGTGATGTTCTTCCTTTATAATCTTGTCTTCATCTTTGCAACTCCATGATAAATAGGTTTTTCTTGTTTATGCTAACTGAATAAATATCCATATTG
>APFE030246747.1:69984-83310 GCA_000404065.3 Pinus taeda | reverse complement strand
TTTTAATTTAAAACCCATTTTAAATTATTAAATTGATTATAGCCAAGCCAATCTCATGACTAAATTAATTAAATTGCTTTCTCAACATGGTCAGGCACTTCTAGTATTGACTTTCTAGAGTTGTGTGGCCACCTCTAGATGTGGACCTGGTATAGATTGGTAATCTCTATGTAACATTGGCAATTAATATTAATGGTGAAGTTTATGTTCATGGAAATGGGCATGCGCATGCTATCTATCAAGTGGAAATTTGGATGTTTCGTGCCTAATGCTTTGCTTCTCCGTAGTCTATTTTCAAAGGAGGACTTTAAGATGGTAGAATATAATGGAAGTGTAATTGATTGAAGTTAAAAAATTGTTAATAATAATTCGGTTAATTGGTAATGTAAATGTGTTATTTTTGTAAGTTTTGATTTACTTATTATTAAATTAGAATGAGAATTTTGTATTTATTTGTAAGTTTGTATTTAAATGGTAATGAATATATCAAGTAATATAAGTTTGTATTTAGATGGCAGTGAATATATCAAGTAGTATATAAATATATCTTAAAAATATTTTGTGAGTTTTTTAACAAGTAAAATCACAATTTTTTTTCTAGAGAAATTTTGAATTGGACCATAGATAATTGTATTTTGTAGGTATATATTTTACAAATTGACTCACGAAAAAACAAAATTTACATGTCATAATATAAATGATTATTAATGCAATCCTTCGTCATTATGCAATGTCAAGAAATTTAGTTATAAGGAATAGGATAGGGCTTAATTCGACTATTTATTTTTTTACTTCCCAATCTTAATTTAGACCCTTCATTAACAGATAAGTCTTCATCTTTATTGAGATCACATAAAATATGGAAATATGTTATTAAAGAGAACCCTTTCACTGCTTTCTAATTCTTTTCATAAAACTTTTCTAATATTTTGTTCCTTAGAAAAGAGTCCTTAACGAAATGTTAAATAACGAGAAAATCTCCCAAAGCAATGAGAGAAAGTACCTAATTTTTTTTTATTAATTAAATTTCTTAGTAAAAGCTTAAACTTTAGCATGGTTGTTTGTCATATATATCCTAAGCCTCATGAATATTTTACAACTTTAACTTCTTCGAAACTATAAAATATCTTTCTATCCTACTGCCCTAAATTCTATATATAAACAAGGTTTATAATTTAAATTATATAATCCAAATATAATTTAAATTAAAAATATTAAATTGAAATTCCGACATTATATTTAATTATGAATCAGTTTTTAATTTCTAAAAACCTCTATTTTAAAATAATAATAGAAATTAATAAACTATGGGTTTGATTGGCAAACAGGGAGACATAAATGTTTGGTAGTCAAACGATGATGGTGAATGTGTAGGGGTAAAATCATTAATATGGAAAATAGCAAATTGTTATAGGAAATATAACTTTAATTTCTAAATTACTAATATAATATATATATATATAAGATATTATAATGACATTTCTGAAACTAATCTATTGCTCATCTCATGATGTGAGAAGTCTTAAACTATCAAAGCACAATCAAATATATTCAAGCATATCAATAATTATTTTAGATGAAAGAGTTGACTTTCAATAACGTCCCACCACCACGACAACGCTTATCCATACCAAACACTTATGGCTACTTATTCAATTTGTGCCCTCCCCTATTGACTAAGCTTCTCAAGTACCAAAGCAAATTAAATTTATTAACATATACTTTAAGATTTCTTGTCAATTTTTATGGTTACTTAAATCATAAAGATAATCTCATGACTAAGACTCTCAACCACCAAGGTATGATGAAATATATTCACTCATGTGTTTTAAGATTCGAATAAATAAATAACGATTTCCATAAAAAGGTTATTTATTAAGTTAATTTTTATTTATTTAATAGTTATTTAATTTTGTTTTATTTGGGGTAAGATTCGATTTCCATAAAAAGTTATTTATTAAGTTAATTTTTATTTATTATAATAGTTATTTAAATTTTGTGGTTTTATTTGGGTAAGATTATGTATGTTTGAGAAGGTGTTTTGTATGAATTTTTTCAATTAATAAAAAAAGTAATTATATTTATAAAAATAATAAAATGTGGATATAATTTTTTCAAAATAAGATTTTCAAAAATTTAATTTAAATATCAATAATTATCAGATAGATATTAGAGATGTAATTTTCATATCCATAAAATATTTTTAAAAAGAGTCATAAATAGAGGGTTATGATTTATCTCAAAGGTAGTTATGCTCTTTTTACATTCAATTTAATTAAAAAAAAAGTCATGTCCACATTGTCAGAGACATGCTTTTTGAACATGTTTTCTTAAATGTATATATGTGTAACTCATATTATTTTTTTATTAATTAATAATTGTGTTGAGAGACGCTATCCAGTCCAGTGTGGTAGAGATGTTCCAATGTAAACATTTTAACTCGGTCTAAATAAAATAAAAAATACCCTATAAAAATAAAATAATATTAAAAATAAAAATGACCCATGGTATTGAGAACCCATGACATTCATGTAGATTATAGCCTATTTAAAGGTGGAAATTAAACCAACCTAGATCCATCTTAACTTTGGATACACCAAGCATCGAGAGAGTTCAAATATTTGAGTTCAAACTTTTATGATTCATATTGTTTTGAGATCGTTCTTTCATATTATTCACATCATTAGTTTTTGGGTGATGTTTCGAACCAACTAATGTGGTTCAACGTCAGGACAAAGATGTATAATTTGATTTATCCAAGGATCAAATCTCTTGACAAGCAAACCTCTTTTAGGGTGAAAAGGCATTTGATCCCTCTCGGCACTTGATAGATTCGTAGTTAAGATGGATCTAGGTTGTTAATGATAAAATAAAGTGTTTTTTTTTTTTAATATCATTTTGGATTAAAAGATAGGTTGGATACAAGAGCAAAACCTTTTACATCTTTTAGTGTTTTAAGAGGTTTCACTATTCCAGTATATCCAGAAGAGTTTTTTCTTATATTCGTGGGATCTTCTAACTACAATTCTACACTAACATCTACCATAATCTTTAGAAAAAACTCCTAAATATAAAACATACTTGCAGAACATATTTCAAGTTTGAGATTTAACATGATCTAGATAGCCCAACTTATGTTGTTGGGTCTATTTTTTCCTCTATTGCATTGTGCACCCTTGCTCATTGCTAAACTGATCTTATGACCCTTTGTCTTAGTGGTCCTCACTAAATTCTGTATCCTTTTTCCTGATCTTGATCTCTTTGTTGGGGGATGCCTCCATTCCATTCATTCTAAGTTTCATAACTGCAATCTCTGCCTCCATAATTCTCAACTTCTTGTCTAATTTCTTTTGCAACCATTCACATTTTTCTTTAACAATTCCATCTTTGGCTCTCTCTCCTACTTTTCCATTTCACTTCTCCTATTCATCAACTCCATCATTGACACAACCGCCTTCGATGGGTTGTCTATCGATTGGCACAATCACTCTTGGTCTTGGTTGTTCGAATCTGCCTCTGTGGTTTATGTTTCCATCCACCTGCAACTCAAAGCTCCCGATAGAAGGATAAACCAATTCCAAAATATGATTGTCATTGCGCTCACAGGTGCATACTCTATATAATCAAGTGAGACTTGACTCTTGAAGCGATGTTGCATGTATGTGGAATTTATGACCACATTTTCCCATATCAACTCACCGCGAAGGCAATCCATTCCTAACAAGGATTTAAATTCACAAGCTATTCTAAATTGGATCATATTTAAATCCATTGTGTGAGATATTAAGGCTTTGTTCCATGCATTTAATGGATAATGCTATTTATTCTTTGTCATTCTCCACATTTTCCCTTTCCTCCACCATTTGGTACACCGGTTCACCCTTCATTCTTTGAAGCAGTATCAATGTGGCTATAGTACACATACCCTTCATGCATAATTAAATATCTATGCCTACCTGGAAGCAAGCCATAGGTTGCAATTCTGGGGCATGGAGTGTGAGATTTCTCGGACCCCCCACTAATTTCTTGATGCATTATTTCACCATTTTGATGACCATAATGGCCATATTTTTTTAACTAAAGCATTTTTTGATCTCATCATGGCAAAGGGGTAAATAATATTTGTGATTGATCTAGCTCCATTACACCTTGATTCAATATTTCTCCTTTATTAGCTAGATTGTATGCTTTTGAGTTCAATTGCGTGTAAACATTGTATAATTCTATCCCTTCGAATTTCCTAAATGGGAAATCTATCCTTTGGAGTATTGTGGTGTTGGCAATGACTCTCCCAACCTTTATCTTAGTGACTTGATTTATTATAAGCATTGCGTCTCTGAAAACCAATAATCTCCTTATACCTTTGGTAATGGCTAATTCTAGTCCTCTCTAGAGGGCCAAATATTTAGCCTGGTTGAATGCCCAATCCCCAAGTGAATTGTGCCTCTATTTGACCATCGGGGCAAAGGATGGCACCTCCTGCCCTTGCTAGCCCAAAATGAAATAAAGTTTTAAATTCGTTAATTTTTATGATTTTTTTTTGTTTGACTTGGCAATGTGAGATGTATCACAAGGTAAGCATCTTGATTCTGATTATGGATTGATGCATATAGGCATTTATGAGTCATTTAATTTATATGGCTAAGTTAATATGTTTTTATTATATTTTGTTAAAATATTTATTTATATTTATATGTTTGAAACATAATTTATAGGGGGTGGTAGGTGTGGGGGTTTATTTCTTGCGTGGAGGAATCCTGAGCATAGTTTTGCATGGAGCCTCATTCATACAACAAACAACTAGGTAAAAACACATGCCATGCTCCAAGGTTTATCATTGGCACGCCAATGACACATACAAAAATTATTGGTAATTGAGGGTTCCACAATTATTATTAGGCATATGATTCATAATACAACTCCAAAGGACAATAAGTTGGCTTAGGTTCTCTTTCAAATTAGAACCCGCAAAATAAAGTTTGAATCAAGTCAATCTTGGCACATATAAAAATTTGGGGCAATTAATAGTTGGTGGACATCAATAATTTTTTTGTAACTAAGAGCCTAGGTCAGGGCTAGCCCATTATTGAATGGAAGAATGATCTACCTACAGTGGGATGCTATCACTAGGATTGTGATAAGTTTGTTTGATCTTGGACGACCCTTCAGATAGTTTAATTCCCCCAAAAGTGGCTTCCATCCTCAACCACTCCCTAAGAGGTTTGAACTTGAGACCTTGTGAGGACTAAATATCACTAAAATCAATTGGTCTAAACCTTGATGGACATCAATATTATGAAGACATTCCATAGCCATGTACTTTGGTCAAAATGAGAATTTTTTGGTTTAGTAAAAAAAAGAATATTTTGTTTAATCTCCCCCCAGGAGCAAGACACCTAGTGTCTCTTTCATTATACTTCACTATATTGACTTTCAATCACAATTTTTATATTATAATAAAAATCTCCAATATTAATTTTTCTTTTTGAAGTTGGGAACTTTGCATTATGTTAAATGAGGATTACATAGACTATTTTTTTTTGCTACTAGTATGCCCGAATGTAAACCAAACTAGTATCATAAGTTCAATTTCTTAAGGTTGCTAAGGCCTTATCTGACTAGAGCATATTGTAAATGAAAAATTATAAAAATAGGTTGGTTGTGCTAGACCTTGACATACATTGACAATGAGAAGACACAAATACTATTAGTGCTTCAAGCAAAAAATTAGTGAGTCATAATAACTATTAGGTAGAATCTCCAAGCATCCTCACTGGCTAGTCACTATCCTCATCTGAGGAGAAGGAGATGTTGGGTGATCTCCTAGCTAGAATGGCCAGTTTGCGGTCTATACTGTCAATTTTCTCCTCCAACTCCACCAATATGATAAAATTCTCATATTGAGTCCCCTTGTACCTCCCTAAGCCGCATGCAATATTCAAATGACGTTTAACCTTGTATCAAATTTGTGCCATGATTGATAAAGTAACGAGAGCACCTGCAACGTACCATGTATAGTGTGAACCACAACCTCCTTTTGTGTGCGCTAGCATCATAATAAGACAGAGGGAAGGAGAGATGCCCACTCCTTGACACCCTCCTTGGTGGATAAAATCCCTCTCTCTCTCTCTCACACACAGATATATATATATATATAATATATATATATATATATATATATATATATATATATATATATATAAAATTAAAAAATAGGAAAAAATAACTTTTCACATAGATTTTCTTAACAATTTTATTATAAAAATTAGGTTAGCCCTTTAATTATAATTTAGAGTCATTCAAAATCATGACATCAAATATCATTATGTACACTTTGAAGCATGAAATTTAATAGCAGTATGTCACTAAGTAAAAGATAAGTATGAAATGACATGCAAGATCATTATGGTCACTATGAAGTATAAAATATAAGAGCATTATGTCAATAAATAAAACAAGTGGGATAGTTGCAAAGCAACATAGTCCCCATCTCTTTTAGTAGTTATTGGATCAACTATTCATGTCAATCCAGGACTTGAAATTTGCATTAAATCAAATATTGATGTGGAAGTGGGGATGTGTGCAGAAGGAGGAACCTACGAAAGAGACATTTCCACTTCCACACATTTCACACCTCTCGCACAACACTTCACAAGAAAGCAAAAAACATCTAAGCAAGCTACTAAGGTAGCACCATTTTTTATTGGTCTAGCTGAAGAAGAAAAGTAAGCATCTCATCTTATTCCACATGCCAAGGAGTTCTTCTTTGTGAAAGATACCAATATTGTTGAGTCTAGTTATCATAATAGTTGTCACCCATCAAAGCAAGCAATTTGTGTCAATCGTTTTGTATGTAAGAGTTATCTGAACATTGGTCTACTAGATGGAGAAGAATGGAAAAGGAAAGAAATGGAATTAGACAAGGTGGTAGCTATCAAATCAGTTTTACATATAGTGGATCCAGGCCAGGTTCCTTCTTAATGCGCATAGTTTTGCAAGGAAGATTATTCATTGCCTATTAAACTATACTATATATAGATTCAGATGGTAAGTAGGGGAAATGACCATTACTAAACCTTGCTAGCTTTAACCAGTGATGTCAGTTGTGATTCATTTAAACTAGTCAACTATTGAAAACATACACTAGCATGGGGTAAATGAGCTCTTGATTAAGGGTTGATCTTACTATCATTTTAAGCAAAATTTTCCATGTTCAATAGAATTATTAACGTTAAATCATGGCTTATCACCTTCACATGGTGAACATGACCATGACACCCCTTGGTTCCAAGTAGTCAATCACACAATCTTTGTAAATAATGAAATAGAAAAGATTATCCAAAAGGTATTAAAGGATAGAATCATACATCATAGTACCAACCCTTACTCTTCACCCGTGGTCATGATATTAAAGAAAGCATGAAATTGGTGCACATGTCTCAATTTTTTAGCTATCAATAATTTGACCATCAAGGACAAATTTCCCATGCCAATTATTGATGATCTCTTGGAGGATTTTTACAGAGCCAAGCTGTTCACTAAATTAGACACTCATTCATGATACCACTAAATATAAATGGAGGTAGACATCCCTAAGACAACATTCCTCACATATGAAAGTCATTATGGTTTTTTAATGATGCCCTTTAGACTTTGGATTCCTCCATCCACCTTTTAGAGCTTCATGAATAAGAATTTTCAACCCTTTAATGAGATATTAATCTACAACAAGTCCCATATTGAGCATGTAATAAATCCTTGTAACTCATGTGGGATTGCAAATTTCGAAAATCCACCTACAAGAAAGAGATGTGGCCATCCTTTATGTATTTGAGACTTGGAACCCATATCTATTCAGGAGGCATTTCTAGATCAAGATTGATCATCATAGTCTAAAGTATTTTGTAGAAGAAATATTTGTCACGAAAGCATCATAAGTGGGTCATTGAAATGCTTGGATATGATTATGAGATCATATAGAAGAAAGGTAAAGAAAATGTGGTGGTTGATGCTGTATAAAGGCAATAAGAGTGGGAGGGATCCCTCTTAGCCTTATCCTTACATGTTCTAGAATGGTTAGAGGAAGCACATTGGGAATGGCTAGCCAGTCACACAATGGTTCAACTCAAAGTGTTATTTTTCATAAAGGGCTTAGGTGTTCCTTCACCTTCAACCCTATAACCAAACCTTCCTAAAAAATCCACTAGAAACTAGCACCAAGTTTTTGTGGACATTATAAAATCATCCAATGCATTGGACGAGTTGCCTACAAATTGGCTCTTCTTGTGGACTCAAAAATTCATCACATATTTCATGTATCTTGTTTGAATAAGGTAATGGGATTGAATTGCATGGCACAAACTAGCTTACCATAACTTAAAGAAGAAAAGTCCATTTGGCTTTAGCCCAAAAGAATCTTGGATGCCAGAGAGCATTAATTGTTGGCTAGCACACAATCATAGAAGAATTGATCTTGTGGAAATGTATGTAGCCCAAAGATGCCACTTGGGAACTAATAATAATTCTATATTAAGTTTCTCACCTATCTCTTGAGGACAATGTTGCTTTTAATGGTTGAGGGCGTGTTAAAGCTCTACATTAACCTCTATACTTGAAGGTACTTAAGAGCTAGTTAATTAATGTATGCAACCATCTTGTTCGAATAAGGTCCATTATATAAATAGCGGATAGTCAAATAATGTAAAAGACTTCTCTTTATCAATAAGGCCCACTAGGTAGTTGGTACTCATTAATGATAGGACCACAAGTAGTTATATTTTTTTCCTGTTTAAAGAGCTAGAAGTCCATGAATTGTTTTTGTTGAATATTGTTGTAATTGGAGTTTTGTTTAGTGAGAGGTTGTCCTACCTCAAAAGGAAATCAAACATTTTTTTTGTAATGCCGGGTGATTTAAATTATCACAAAAAAGTACATATCATTCCATCAACTATTATTGGTATGCCACTAGGAAAACTAGACCAATAATAGAGATTCCAATAACATAGATTTAAAGTTGTTAGGATATTCCGACACATAGGAAATAGTTAAGTATAACTTGGTCTAGTGTAGAGTTAGGTAAAGTGTGTTTCTTTACTATGTACTTTTGTAACTTACAATCCAACGGTCACGATATGTTCTGGACATGAAGTGATTCAACGGTTCATTCTCTCCTTAGTACTACCGACACTTGATCTTTGGCTTAACACCCGATTGGTCCATGATCTCTATTTAAAGAGCATGGAGGGTCATTTGTAGGGTGACTGTTCATGGGAGAAGCTTATGTAAAATTTCTTTCTTTTATTAATAAATTTCCTGAGGTGGCTGCGTTGGCTCAAGCCGTGGACTGTTTCCCTCTTTGAAGGTTTTAACCACGTCAATAATACTGGTGTATTGATCTGTCATCTATTTGTGAGCGGTGTCCTTTGGTGTTCTCTCTAAGGAACTTACCCTGTAAATTCCTACATGGTATTAGATTTATTTAAGGGCCGCATCCGTTGATGATCCAAATCCAAAGCCTATACAACTGCATCCGATTGTCGTTTCCTAGATCTATTATTTCTGTCTGCTTTCGGGCCGAGAGGACTACTCTATTGTGTTAGGAGCATCTGTTCTAGTGATGAATCCCTTTTGTTTCACGCGAAAAGGTTTCCGGTAGCCCTAGCTACGTCATGTATACTGCAGGTTATGTCTTCACTCTTGGTTCTTGACCTATTACATGGGCTTGTAACAAAAAAGTGCCATTTCTCTTTCTTCAGCAGAAGCAGAGTATCGTGGTTTCATAGAAGCTAGTAAGGAAGCCATGTAGCTTCGTCATATCCTGTCAGAGTTTGGCTTTCAGCAACAACATCCAACTACACCTTGGTGTGATAATCAAAGTTCCATTCAACTATGCAAAGATCCATTCCAACATCAACACAACAAACACATTGAACTACACACGCACTTCATTAGAAAGCTCATTCATGACCATGTTATATTTGAAGTGCAATATTGTTCAACAGATGATCAAGTTGCAAACATCTTTACAAAGGCTCTCATAGAGGCGAAGTTTACTAAACTTCAATTTATGGTTGGAGTTCAGGAAGTTGTCACTAAGGGGGATAGGCTCTAATGCCTCCTTCCTTCTCCTATTGTGTCATATTTTTACATCCTTCAATCCTATCCCAAGTTGTTCTTAAGGGGGGATATTAGGATATTCCGACAAATAGGAAATAGTTAAGTATAACTTGGTCTAGTGTAGAGTTAGGTAAAGTGTGTTTCTTTACTATGTACTTTTGTAACTTACAATCCAATAGTCACGATATGTTCTAGACATGAAGTGATCCGACGGTTCATTCTCTCCTCAGTATTACCGACACTTGATCCATGGCTTAACACCCGATTGATCCATGATCTCTATTTAATGATCATGGAGGTTCATTTGTAGGGTGACCGTTCATGAGAGAAGCTTATGTAAATTTTATTTATTTTATTAATAAATTGCTTGAAGTGGCCACATTGGCTAAGGCCGTGGATTGTTTCCCTCTTTGAGGGTTTTAACCACGTCAAGAATACTAGTGTATTGATCTGTGATCTGTGATCTGTTTGTGAGCGGTGTCCTTTGGTGTTCTATCTGAGGAACTCACCCTATAAATTCCTACAAAAGTCTACAAATTGTATGTAAAAAAAACTATTAATCTATTTCTCTTGGAAAAAAGTAGACTAGACCAGACTAATATGCAAATAATATGTGAAAACCTACCATATTTGAAAAAACTAGCCCCTTGGCCAATAGCTACATAACAAACATATTGTTGTGAACCATATCAATTGGAAGGGGAATTCACTAGAATAATCATACAAGAATTAGTATCATCATCTAATGGAGTGAGTGTGAGCTAGCTAACCTCTTTACCAAGATTGAGAATTTGTCATCCAATTTCTATACTTTTTGTAGAACCTCATCGATGCACAATAATAGCTCTCATTGAGCCTCTCAACACTCCATAAGAACCCATCCAAATAGAGTTTTTATTTTCTAATAGAGATAAATTTTTTACATTTATTAAATCCAAGGAGACCTAGTATTGCTAGTTCCCATAATCCAACTACTAGTTTTAATTTCCACATGTAGGATGGGGATGAATGTTCTATTAAAGCACACTTCGTCTTCCATATATTAACCTGTGAATTTCCACCGGGGATGACTCATTGTATCTAAAAATGAAATGTCAAGACTTCACCTAGGTCTTAATGTCTCTCCCATTCAAGGAAAATAGTTAACTTCTCAAGACCTTGTTCATGTTCCCTCTACATGGTGGTACTCCTCTTTCATTCACTTAAATATTCAAAATAAATCAAAGCATAGAAATATGATCATTTCACACATTTACCTATGAGTGGACCAAGTGTTTTAAAAGGAAAATAACATAAGAATATTAAAAATAATTATGATCCAACAATTCATTCCATAGTACACATCCATTCATACATTATGAGGAAAACACATCTAAAGCAAATCAATAGTTAGAAAGAGAGAAATGGTCCATATATTTAGAGAACTATAAAACAATTTCATGCATTCAAAGATCATAAAGCGTCATACGATAACATTCATGAGATTTCATTGCTCATATAAAAGTCTCAAAACCATAAATGAAATGCACTCCCGAAAATATCTCTCCATGAGAGTCAAAGAATAAAAATTTACAGACTTCGAGTTTTCAATAAAGTAAGAGCCTAATGATACTTAAGCATAAAAAATAAAATTGTTCTTCCCTAAGGGATTGGGATTAGGCTTCCACGGACCAAATAATATGAGGTTACGTAGAAGAAAAAGAGAAATTGCAATAAGGGATAGGCTTTAGAAATATATAAGACAATTCATAAAGATGGATGATGAAAGACTAGGGAGAAAGAAAGGAAATTGCTTCAAAATGGGATAAAGGACACTCACAAATTTGCAGAAGGACAATTGTTGGAATGAATGCTCTCTTTGACCAACCCCCTTTTGATTGTGATGTTCTTCCTTTATAATCTTGTCTTCATCTTTGCAACTCCATGATAGATAGGTTTTTCTTGTTTATGCTAACTTAATAAAGATCCATTTTGAAAAATGAAGTTATGAATCCATCCTCCAAGTTGGGCCCTGTTTCAAATATTTGAAATTTCCCTTTTTATAAATCATTTAAAAAAATAATTTGGTGATAGGCCCAAAATTTGTCACGACTATTATTTTAATTTTCTGAATGTATATCTATAATTTTAGGCTTAGAAACCACTCCAAATGTGTTATAGCTCCAAATCTCACTATTATGGTTTGTGATGTTGCACTCATGGCCTAGGGCAACCCTTCCTTCCAGACCTGTTCCAAAATCTAAAAAACAATGTTTTATTCCCTGTACGCGACATTGCCCTGAGTTAAACGCATGTATAAGCGGGTTCATATATACCCAACCCGCGTATATGTATTAAAACACTTAAAAAAATATAAAACTCCTTATTTTCGGGCGGAGATCGTGGGTTTTACTTGCTGATCACCTATTAGTGCCCATGGCCTCAACTGTTCCCAACCAATTCCTAACTAAAAAACTACTTTGGAATTGGTATAAAAAGACATCAAAGGGAAGGCCTAGGAGAGAAGAGAGAGAAAGGTTATTATACTGAGATTTTCCCCCTGATCAGGTCTGAAGACCCTTGTGCCTTCTGCACTTCCCCTATTTGTACAGGAAACCCTTGTTTCCTTGTGATTTGATGTTCATCCCTTAGTTATGGCATCATGGAGTGAGTCTTGGAAGGAGATATGCTAGAGGCTTGAGGCAGGACGGATCCAGAAGGAGGCTGTGCTTGGAGCCTGCAAAGGTTGCTCAGGTGATATTACCCTTTTTGTACTTTCTATTTGTCTATAATAAAGAAACACGTCTTGATTCCCGATATGCTTCTTCTTTATGTTGATGATGTTCATGTTTGAATTTCATGTATGAATGGATGTCTAAAAGTTCATAACTAACTTCCTTCTTGTATAACATAAAGATGATTTTTGTATAAATCTTTGTCCATATAGTGCTGCATTCTTTGGAATTGTTGGTTTTGTAGGGCAAAGGAGCAAAAGGGACGTGAAGAAGGGTTTGGACCCTTGAGGAACTACCCAAACGTAGGACCTGAGGTACGTCCTCCTTACTTTAGAATTAGCTTTTGCTAGCATAATGGCTGTGTGTGTGCATGTTTCTTTGTTTAGACGACTTTTAGTCTGCTAGGGTTCCACCCAAAAGCCCTAGGGGATAAAATCCCTCAACAGAATTGGCGACTCTGCTGGGGACAACACTCTTGTTGTTCCTAGTTTGGGTG
>APFE030246745.1:5923-19390 GCA_000404065.3 Pinus taeda | reverse complement strand
CCCTCTTTTGGATGGGGTAGCTCTCTCTTGATGGGATAAGTTCCTCTATCATAGGGATGCATGAACCATCTGGAGGCGCTCAATACACGTCAAACACTCTTCTAGAAGGCTCTAGAAGTGACCACAAGTAACTGTTTTAAGATGAAACTCGCGCCTTTTGACCTTTACAGGGGTACGCACCCATTCTTTGGCTTACAGAGCATACAAGTACGTAGGTACAATGAGTTTGGGATGCGTACACGCAGGCAAGGTAGAGAGAACCTGCGTACCCAGAGATAAACATGTTTTTTAGTGACTTTCTCTCTTTTTGAAGTTTGACATGAAGAGCAGAGATATTAGGCTTGACAAGGAGGATCATATGACTATTGATGGAGCCATATTAACTGCAGATAGTCATGGTGACAAATTTCAGTGTAACACCTATCTCTAATATCCCGACTTTCTTAGGAATTCAAGTCGATGAACTTTAACAAGCCATAAATTCTAATCCAGGAGTCCATTTTTGGACTTTCACATATCGTTGGAAAGCTTGTTCAAAGCACTTTCTAATGTAGAGAGTTGATATAGGCTTTCAATCATTTTTCTAATTGGAATCTAATTGTAAATGTCTCTGTCCATTGACTCTTTATCCAGTTGAACACCAACTACCACGAGGATCATTTTATGGCTTCTTTAGTAAGCCTGCTACTACGATGATTCTATACAAGAAGCTTGCAACTACCGTGGAGTTCCATCTAGCTCATCACTGCAATCATCATTTTATGGCTTCTTCAGTAAGCCTGCTACTGTGATGATTTTCTACAAAGCACCTCAACAACCATGGGATTCCTTCCAAACACCCAATCATCATGCTGACCCTTGTCTGACATCAATTCCAACACTTACACAACCACCTATACACCATCAAATATACAACATGCATTGTATCCTTGTCCTTCACAAATTCCTTTCCAAAGATCAATAAAAATGAGGATGTGTTTTATTTTCCTGGACCAAGGTATTCAACCAAAGATTAACTCAAAAATCCATGCAGTCATCACAAAGATAATTCAACAATGCATTGAATGCAGAGAATGGTATGTCCAAATGGAGAGATTTGATAGAGAACAGAGGGTAGGAAACTAAAAAGAGTTACAATGCAAAAAACTAATTTTGGGGGCTAACTCTGATACCATTTCAGGCCAGGAGTAACTCCACGAATAACTTGCTTCATTTTCACTAAGAGAGAATATGACTATATACAAGGAGAGAGAGACTATTGGGTTTCATCTCCCAATATCTCTTCCTCTTCCAACTTCTCTTAATGAACCCCTTCCTTCTATGGAAAACGTTTTTCCACGAGAGGGTGCTTGTGCTTGTCAAGCCAGCCATTTACTTAATATTTGTTTTTCAAGACCCACTTGCAGTCGATTAGTTTAGTTCCCAACGGAGGATCAAGCCGATTGGTTTGGTTCCCAATGGATGATCAACCAACTTCCAAGTGTCATTCTTTATCAAAGCATCATATTCATTCTGCATCAATTCTTTCCAATCATCTTGAGAAGTTGCTTCTTTGATCGAAGTTGGTTGGAAATTTTTTGACAAATTCAATTCACAATGATAAGAAAAATCCATATCAATAGGTGAATCAGAATCATCTACATCACCTCCATTCTATCTAGTTGAGCTTCTTGTTCATGTCTTTCCAACCTCATCAGGACAAACACATTCAAGTGTCTTTGTTAGCCATTTTGGAGGACCTTTTTGAGATGGCCCAAGATGCTCAGTTGAATGGGATGTGGCTAAATCAAGATTTAGTACCCCAACTCTGTCAATCACATCACTCAAAGTGTCATCGATGGCTGGAGATTCATGTGAGCGAGAGAGTGCTTCAAAACAATATTCCACAGATTGATCCAATATAGGAATCCCCCCTAAAGATGTGGAATCTCATTATAAAACCCTTGAAAAGAATTTACATGAACAAATCTATCCAAATGATCAAGTTGTTGCTCAAAAAAAATTTTCAGTCTTGCAATATTCAAGAAATATCACATCCCTAGATATTATAAACTTCTTATTCACTTCATCATAGAAACAATTTTCTTTGGAGGTATTTGAGTACCCCAAGAAGATACATTTGTGACTCCTTGCATCGATTTTGTTTCTTTGTTCCTTCAGTATCAAGGCATAGCAAGTCGAACCAAAAGCCCTGAGATGCCTCACTGAAGGAATGTGGCCATACCACATTTCATGGGGAGTCTTGTTTTTTATAGCATTAAATGGACACTAATTCTTTATATACACAGCACATAGAACTGCATCAATCCAAAACGTAAGTTTAGCATTCTTGAAAAACACCATGGAACGTATCATATTTAAGATTGTGCTGTTCATTCTTTCAGCTACTTCATTATGTTGGGGATTATAAGGAATGGTTGTTTGATGCTTGATCCCATGTTAGATAAGATAGTTTTCAAATTAATTTGATGTATATTATTTTCCATTATTAGTATGAATATATCCAATATGAGATTGTGTATCATTTTCAATCCATGCATGAAAGTTCTTGAATGTTTTAAAATATTCAAATTTGTTCTTCAATAAATAAACCCAACACATTTTAGTGTAGTCATCAATAAATTTCATCATATATTTATTACCATTTGGAGAAGGAACATGCATTGGCCACATAAATCATAATGAATGAGTTCAAGTTTTCTTTGTGCTCTGGAATGAGAATCATGAAAATATTGTGTGTTGTGCTTTCCTAAGATACACGCATCACATTGCTTAAGTATCCTAGGAATAGTTAACAAACCAGTATCACCATTTTTTTCAACAAACAAATGTTATCATAGTTTAAGTGTCCAAATCTAGCATGTCATAAAAGACTTGATGGAAATGTACCTTCATCATAGTGAGAACTGTATGAAATGTTTTGCGCATGAAAAAAGGTTCCTTGCATCTATTGTCATTCTATATTTTTGAGGTTGAGGGAGTAAACACATTGGACAACATCAAAACACTTTGGAAGCTGGGATCTAGCCCTGCTAGTTTAAGAGAGGGATCTCTCTGTTTAATTTAGCTTTGTGTTTATGTGATTTTTAGGCTAATTATGAATGTACTTGTTTGTTTTGTTTGAAAGGTTTGGTTGATTTGAGTGTTATAATTCCATTGGGCCATGGATTCTATAAACTAAACTAGAGTTTTGCATCAATTTTTAGAGGAGTTCTCACAGGGAAAGCTAGGTTGCACTAACTAGATCTTTTCAGAAATCAAATGAATGGTGGAGCAACAGAAGTGTAAGGTTCAGTATAAACCAAGGAGAAATTAAGAATTCCTTGATATCACTTCATTGGAAAACATTAAAATTAACAACAGCCAAAAGATGGCACTCTGAATAATGAATCCTATTTATCACAATTTTGTTGATTAATTCAGAAATTTAGAATAATAGAGAAAGGAAAAAAAAGTTTTTAGACAAATAGACTGAAGAGACACATCACCATTTAGTACACCACATGAATCTCGTGAAAGGTCCCTGTATTATTGATGCCCCAGTACTTTGAAAATTACAATATGTAGAAGGAAATTACATTCGGAAATCAACCCCTGGTACTTCAAACAATGAAGTGTTTATAATGAAAATTACAAAAATGCTTTACAAAATCGTTGTCAAACCAACAGTGTATTACTAGCCTAAATATAAACTATATCATCTAATCCTGGAAAAAGAATAGGCCACGTAGGTTGTTGAACGGAAAGGTGGCCCTGTTTTGATGGTTTCAGTTGCATAGTCAACCCGAAACAGTGTTGTGATACTAAACCGGTCGTCGCATTGGATGCTGCACTGGAAATTTATTTTACTACTCCTGAATTATCCTTTAATCCAGTAAATCAACCAATTTCTCCCATCTCTTTTCATCGGGAACTGTCAATTTTTTTACCCTACGATAAATTTCATCCACCTCTGTGTATTTGGCAAAAGTTGGTTTTACGGTAAAAATGTCTTTTACCAAATTCTCTACATGGAAATCATTTGACATAGTTTCCAAAAATGCCTTCACTTTCATACTACCCTTGATTCCATTGAACTTAATGTTTCTTTTAGCCAATTCTTTCATCTTGAGGATATAGTCTTCCTGAGTGATCAATTTGTCGTTTATAACATAGATACTGGGCAGTCCCTTTTGCATTAAGGCCTCAATTCTATTTGTGAACTTGTTTACATGTAGCTCTAATATTTCACACCTTTCTTCCAACTGATCAATGAGATTTCTCTTTGCCAAGACATTCTTGACTTCTAGAATGGTGGCATTTCTATCACTGGTTCCTAACTCCTCCAGCTCATACTTTGACTTTGAGTTTAAGAACTTGATTATATTAGAGGCTTTTGTGGGCATCTCTCCCAGATTTTCTCTTCCTTGCACAATAGTTTCTTTAGCCTTCTCTATCAACTCTTTCTGCTAAAATATGATTTGGATAGAGGGAAAAATCTCATTCATAGAGTCTAATATATTCATCAAAATAGTTTCCTTGGCTTCAGCCAAGGTCAGACCAATTGAAGTGTCCCTCTCTACCTTGTGAAACATTTTAATCAGTCTCTGGGATTTCTCCATTTCAGTAATCCAAGCAGCTTCATCTTTGGCCTTTTGCACTTCCAAAGCTTTGATTTGTCCCTGCAACGTCTCAATCTCCTTTGACTACAGTGACATGTTCTGTAAGGTCTGTGTTACCTGTTCAACACTGGTAGTCTGAGTGGAGGAGGCAGCTGCTATGCTTGCCCCTATTGATGGAAGCTGGAAAGTAGGTACAACATCCAAGGGGACAATGGCCATCTTCAGACTATATTCCTTCTCCTTTATCATTTTCTCCAATTTTTCCTCCATCTGCTTAATCTTTATATTCTATTGTATGATCAATTTCATCATATCGTATTTTCATGCTTTAGTTTCTTCAATATCCTTGGTCATTGGATCCTCTGTGGCTAGCAGCTTGAGATACTTTCTTAAGGATACAATGTCCAAGTTCTCCTTTTTAAAAATATCCTTAACAACATTGACATCTCTAGGGTCATACCCTATCTTAATCACCAAGTCTTCCAAACACGTGATCGTGTTATCCTTTACCAAACATGAGACTTTCTCCATCTTCAACTGTGACAGGACATTTGCGAAAGAAACCTGCAATTTAGAAAGTTACATAGAAGTGTTAGTTAAATTAGAGGATATCATTTCACCAGTTTTCTTGTGAATCTCCATTTGATCAATGGGATGTATGTCCTTTGTGCTGAATTCAAAAGTTGTGCTCTTGTAGTCTACTGCTGATTTTGGCTGTGGAATCTGGGCCTCAATAAAAGCCATCTGCAATTTTCCATGCTCTATATCAAAGACTGACAACAACCTACTTTGTGAGTTGGAAGTCTGCTTTCAAAATTGGTTATAAGTGTTGATCTTTAGAATTTCATTTCGAAGATTTATCTCCCTGTACTTGTCAAAACCTGTCTTCTCTTTTTCTGTTTGGACATTCTGTGATTCTAGCTCAGTTTCCTTGTGACCTTGTGAAGATGAAGGTTCAGAAGGAGATGTTGTGAATTTGGTAGTTGCAAGTAGTGAATCTATGATGATGATGGCTACTTTCTCTTCACTTGCTTTGTCCATTTATACTCTAGGAGTTACCTTTTCTCTCTTCCTATAGATGATTATGAATTCTTTAGCTTCACTCCCAGTTGTAGATGATGATCCTTCCTCCCTCTGTCTTTTGTTTGAATTTTCCCGAGGAATAGGAGTCTACATACTAGAAGTAGAAACAAGTTGTTCTTCAACTTCTTGCAAGGTATTTTCTGCCCACTCTAGCTGATTGGCATATGTTTGGTCTTGACGTATGAATGTAAGGAGTGTTTTTCTTTCTCCACTCTGAGCTTTGAGATGATGCCAAAAGGGTCATAAGACCATGTAAAGTTGAGACTGAACTTCATTTCTTTAAGCGTTCTATCTCCCTATTCACCTGATGTCCTCATGTTTCACACAAATGGGCACACCTGTGTCTTTATTCTGAATTGTGCCTTCTTCTTGGCCACTTCAAAGTGGATGTCATCCAAATTCAACATCTGTCTAATATACTCCAAGGAAAAAATCCTAATTGGGAGGTATTTAGGAAGTTTATAGGGGGCCAATTTACAACCATATACCCTGATTTCTGTATAATTTTGGTATAAATAACAATCCCATGTCTTTTCTTGGTCTGACAAATGCAAAATTATCTTGATTTCCTCACTGTTTTTGGGTTGTACAACACTCTTCAGAATGTTCATGGATGGATGAACAAAGGCTTCGATAAACTTCTTATAAATGAATTAATGTTGTTCTCTCATGACCAATGAGGTCCAAAATATTATTGGCTACTAGTTCCCTGCATCATCCAACTTCTGCAATGCAAAACTGAATTTGTATGCTTGATAATAGAGGAACATATAAATCAAAATAGAAGTGTAATTGAACACCTGTTCTGTAGGAAACTTTATCAATTGTTCATGGATATTATAAGCCAAAAATTAACGGAAGTTGAACACCAAGGAGGGCTTGTTGTGTGTGGAAAATATGTAGGGGAATCCTAAAATGGGCTCACCTACCCACTGATTAGAATGATAGCCTAAAATGTAAGAAATCATGGAAATAATCTGCTTGGCCTGATTAGGGAAAATGGAAGAAGGATATGGAGGATTCTTTTTGGGTAATTGGGGATTATCTGGAAGGAAAATCTCAAAAATTCTAGCTCTAGTGGCAAAGTCCAGATTTTGATAAAGCTGGGTGAGGGATTCTAGGGAGAAAGAGGTAGAATTTTCCACAGTGGGGGCCAGCATCATTTGGTTAATGGATTGGGCTGTAATGGTGAAAATAATGTCACTAGTATGGGAAATGATGGCTCTTTGGGTAGGGACATAACATGCTTGACATCTTCTGGTAAATTCTAGGGCTTGGAATGTCAAGGGGGAAATATAATGGGGGAGGTTGGACTCCTAGAGCCCAATTTCATCAGTTTTGTCTATGTGCTTATCCTCTAACGAGCAATACAATTCCAGAAAATCGTAGCCAAACTAAGTTTCATTTATCCTGTAATGCCTATTAGCTAAAGGTATATGATCTATATCTGTAGAAGGGGGAACTAAAATTTTAATGGACTTATCTAGAGTCTTAGTCTTAGGAGGCATGACCATAAAAATATGTGAATAGGATGAATTTGTAGAGGAGGCTTATCGAGGACAACAAAATAACGGACTGTCAGGTGAAAATGGAAGGTAGTGTCAGTTTTTGTCATAATCTGACCGTGAAATTGCTTTAATAGAGATCGTTGTGGGAAACTATGAATAACAGAAAAACAACAGGAGTGAAAAGGGGTGAGAATGATAGGCTAAGAATATTTTAAACGTTGAGAATAGTCCTGTTAAGAATGGTGTGGGACCGTTAGTCTTAATGGTTACCCGAGAGAAAATTGAATTAAATGGAGAATGGTCGTTTTGGCCGGGAACACATTTAATTGGTTCAACAGTCATGCCATGTGGCATGCAGAACGTGGTGGAGGACAAGTGGTGGGGTGTGGCAAGATGGATGAGGGAAAGTGGTTTCTGGAGGGGGTAGCAGGGGGTTAACGGTTTTAGTGGGGGGGTATGAAATCAAAACGTAAGGGATGGGGCCTGACGGGGAAAACTGCTTTCCGGACCCCCCCGGTGGTAAAGATAGAATGGAGATAGGGGCGAAAAAGGATAAAGGTCGTGGATGAAGTGTGAGAGCATATCCTGAGGGTGTTGAGTGAGGTGTACCTTATCCTCAATATGACAAACAAAATATTTATCCGCTTGCGCTTTTGATATTTTCTTTCCCGACTTAGGATAAGGGAAAATGAAACAAATGAAAAATGTCAACCATAGCGCACATATTTTCACTTTTGGACTTAAGATACGGGATAAATAATGAAACATATAAAATACTTTATCCCATCATACATATTATGGCCTTTTCATGTCATTCTCAAAACTTAGGATAAAATTTACATAAGAAAACATTTACCAAATCACCTAATCTACCTACCCTTAGCTAAACTAGCATTTTTATTTTTGTCTCTGGAGTACATTTAGACTAGCAAACCCATTTTTATTTTCTTTTATACAGAATGAAAAAACTACCTAACCTGTCCCTTATTTGTGGACCTATTGATCCAGATAAAACAGTTGGATCAATATCATTTTCTACCTAACTAATGATTTACCCAGATGAAACTGTTGGGTAAATCTTTATTCTCTATCTTAATTTACAGAAATTTAAAGGAGCTTAATCATGTTTACACTGTATGATTAAACTAAAAACTAGTAATTGTGGCATTTTGAACAAGCTACACACAAATTTTTATTTTTAGTAATGAAGCAAAACTATCTATGAGTAGTGGCATTTAGACTTGCAACACTTTCAGTATTATTTATATTTTGTTTTTATTTCTTTTGGTGGGGTTCAATCCTTTCTTCTTTTTTAATATTCTTGTTTTTTCTCTTTATTTCTCTTTTTTATATCCTCTTTTCATTTTCATTTTTATTTTCTTTTTATTTGTAAATCATTGGAAGATTGACAAGTATTTACAAAATAAGATTCTTGAGATACTATACTCAATTACCTTGAGATCATATAAATTATAGGACCCTAACAGTGTATCCAGCTGGGGATGGAACTCTCCCTGTGAGGTGCCAAGAACATGTGATCAATAGCCTTAAGTGTCTTATTTCAGCAATATCTACCTCTGATTTCTTTGTTACAGCGCTTATGTTAACTCATCAATAGAAGCTCAGGGCCTTCTCTGTGGGCTTCAACTTCTGTTAATAGGTCACCCGATCCAAACAATAAGGACAATGATATTTACAATGATAAATGTTAGGAAAATTTCTATTGCTCAGAGAAATAGTGTTTGAGAATCCTGCCATTGACAAGTCCACCAGGTAATTATGTTCCATCTAAATTTCTGATAAAAAATGCATTATTCCCTCTAAAAGCATAAATGACTTAAGGTCCCATCCATAAATTGTCAAATTTTCCATGCGTCCCTTTGTCTTCTCTTTTAGAATCCCACATTAAGACTTTATAACCCAAGGTGAAATCATCTACTTTTTTCCTTTTGTCCAAAACTCTCTTGATATTCTCATGCATGACCTGAGCCTTATTATAAACTTCTTCCCTGGATTGCTGCAACTGGATTGTCTGATCAATTCTCCTTTGAATTTCATTTGGCTCAGCTTGCAATTCCTGAATTAACTTCCTGACTGGAACTCCCAAAGAGGATGGAAAAACAAAATCCATTCCATAAACTAATTTGTATGGTGACATGCCAATCGATTTCTTTGTGGTGAGCCTATCAACCAAATGTGCATTTATGAACTTGTTGGGCTACGACTTTTTGTTGTCTGCTAACATATTGTTGATGGTGCTAGACCCACCGACATATCAAGGGGATCTCCTCGGTAAGAATCCCCAATTAGACCTCAGACCATTTGGTGTAAGAGCCCTAGTAGTGGTTCGTAAGGTAATTCCTTGACTGTGATGTCGCATAGAGGCAAGTAAGATAACTTTGTCAGTAGAAAGGGTGTGACCACTGTAGTGGGTCTAGGAAGATGAATGAGAGGTTCTAACACATGGGGGGCGTGAGATGAGTGTGCCCCTTTGCAACCTGTAGCAATACTTAGCTGAGAAGGGAACACACGAGCGAAGATGAATCACAAGCTGGAAAGCAAATCATTCGACAATCCAAAGTGATGGTTAAACCAATAGCACATCTGCAACAAGATTCATATACTTGCATACGAAATAGTTCATACACAAATACATAAGATATGTAGAAAATCTATTGTAGGTTAACCCGATAATGCAATATAAATCAAAGTAGAATATTATAGCCTACTTCTATTATCAATTTGTAGAAGCTTAAAGATCGAGCTGAACAATATAACTAGAAGAAGAAGAATCAATGCACAATACACATGAAAATACTTCGGGGAAAGCCTCAGCTAAAAACTCACTATCTGTATTATCATACAAGGTGGAAATACATAGGAATTATACAAAGCCTTAGCTCTCATAGCTAGCCAGCTCCCAGTACAATCCTCACAGATGCTTACAGGAAATCTTGGCTTCTCACAGGCCTTCCTCTCTGCCCTCCAAGCTTCTATTTCCTTGCACTGTTCATCGCGAATGATTCTCACCTCACCAAGTGGAACATTGATCTCACACACTGTCAGAATTGCACAATCCTCACTGATAATACACTGTCCTTGTCTTTAATCTCAATTGGGTCTTTCTTAGAATAGACATGCATGAGTTTCTGATGAGGGAATCTTCAGTTAACTGGAGTACACTAGTTGAGTGCATGCACGCATCAACTGACTGTTAACTCTCTATTAGTTCCTCAAATAGTTTGGAACTAATTTAACTAGACTTAACTTAGTAAACTGAGTTAACTAATTAGAACTCAAATATAACTCAATCTTATCTCCTTAATTTAAGGGATAACTCTTGCATGACTTCAGAAAGACTTCTAAGTTGAATTTATCCAACTAATTAAGTCAAAATAGATTAATTAATTATTTCCAAGTAGCTGTTCAGACTAAATTCGATTTTAATTCACAATTTAATTAAAGGATAAATTAAATTGGAATTTCTGGATTCTATTTTTATCATTTCTTGTTGCTATTTTCAACACTCCCTCTAAACAAGAAAGGAATTCAACTCGATCCCGATCGTGAACCTTTGGAATGTTATGCATGCAACACTTCTCTCTAGTGTTGTTGCTCCAAAAAATCCAGAAACAGAAAAAACATCCAACCTGAATTAGTATGATGCATCTGTCATGAAAGTCTATGACTGCTATTGCCTCTGTCAATTGAAAACTTTGCGCTTTTGCTAATTATGCCTTTCTGAACTGTTGTCAATCCTTCTCTGCGCTCTTTAGTATCTAACTGCTCTAGCCTCTGTCACTTTTATCTATGATTGCATCAATCCCACTGATTCCTCCCGCTACTATGTACTTTGGCCTCCCGTAGAAAGGTATGATCCATGAGATAAAACCTCTCAATGGAACCTACCCAATTTCAGCTTTCATGGGACTATCACTTCACATCGCCACAGCTCACACCTGGAGGTATGGCTGCATGTGATCCCTCTACTCACTTGGATCGAAATTCCCCCTAATGGAGGTATCTGCATGAGTGGATCTCTTCACTCGGTCTCCTCTCTGCTTCTCCAATTGTGGCTCCTCCAAAATTGTCTGAGAATTCTTCTAGGGCTACATGCTAAGAGGTAATCTACTCTCCCTCTCAACCACCAAGTCTCTAACATTTCCCTTTCTTCTCAAGGCTTTGGATGCATCTTGAAACTTAAGAGCATACCTGTTCTTAACTCGTGAACTGATCTGTTTCACATGTCTCATGGTGATGTGTCTAAGGAAAACCTTTCCCTTACTAAAAGACACATCATAGCCATGGTCTTCCAATACTGCGACTAAAAAAATATTCTTCTTCAATCTAGGCACATACTTCACATATGTCAAGGTGATATGAGCTCCATGCTCCATCTAAAAAGCAATTGTTCCCTCTCCTAAAACACTATACCTTCCGTCGTCACCTATCTCTATGCGCATCTTGAGGTCTTTCTCCTCCAAGGTACTGAATAAACTTTTATCACCGGTCATGTGGAATGAGACTCCACTATCAAGATACCAAACACAACCCATCATCGATGACACCATGCATGCAATGAGGGTACAGTCCATTTTGAACTGAGAGGCTAATGCCTCACTTTCCGATCCTTCCAAGGGTCACTTCTTGGAGTTCTTCGATGGGCAATTAGTCACATAATTTCCCATGTCGTGACAATTAAAGCATCTCACTTTAGACTTTTCACCCTTCTTCCCTCCATGATAAGAATTTGATTTGGAATGGGAAGCCTTCCCTTTCCCTTTCCTTGCCTTGCTAAGGCCAAATTTTCTTCATCATCATCCTTGGATGAAGAACCATCTCGTGTGCTCCTCCCAATCTCCTCCTACATGAGATCCAACCACAGTCGTTCCCAATCCGGCATTTTCTCCCTTCCATTCACAAATTCCTAGTAGATATTCCAACTCTTTGGAAGGCCAAGGAGAGCGAGGCTCACCATATCATCATTGACAATAGTTATTCCCACACTGCTAAGCACATCTCTGCAGGTGGTGAGCTTGTTCAGATATGTGGAAATAATATCGCCCTTCTCCATATTGATTCTTCGAAGCTTATCCTTGAGTGCCAATTTCCTCTGGTCGCTACTGTTCTAGTAGAGGTCCTTCAATGTCTTCCACATTGAAAATGGAGTATCCTTCCCATGGAGACTCAAGACAATTTGGTCTCGAACTCCCTCAAGGATGATCTGTCTCACCTTCGCCACACATGTTTTCCACTTAGCCAACTCTTGTGCATTAGTTGAAGCTGGCTTTTAGATTTCTTGATCAATGAAATCCTTCAAGCCATTGTCTTCTAATATAGCTTCCATTCTATCTTTCCATGCTATGTAATTTGAATTTTCTTCCAAGGCATACTTGAGTCTCAAGCCATAGAACGCCATTCTCTAACCTTGAAGTATGATAAGAATTTTATTTGCACCTACACCCTGAACTTCAAACTTCGAATTCTCTTCTCAGTATATGTTCATAACTTCGATAAACTTGGCTCTGATACCATGTAGAAATTCTGCAAATTCTCTACAAACCTGCCTCTGATACCATGTAGAAAATCTATTGTAGGTTAACCCGATAATGCAATATAAATCAAAGCAGAATACTATAACCTACTTCTACTATCAATTTGTGGAAGCTTAAAGATCAAGTTGAAAAATATAACCAAAAGAAGAAGAATCAATGCATAATACACATGAAAATACTTCAGGGAAAGCCTCAACTAAAAACCCCACTATTTGTATTATCATACAAGGTGCAAATACATAGGAATTATACAAATCTTTAGCTCTTACAGCTAGCCAGCTCTCAGTACAATCCTCACAGATGCTCATAGGCAATCGTGGCTTCTCAGAAGCCTTCCTCTTTTCCCTCCAAGCTCCTATTTCCTTTCATTGTTGCTAGTGGATGATTCTCACCTCACCAAGTGGAACACTGATCTCACACACTGTCAGAACTGCGCAATTCTCAAGGAAATATTCCTTCTACATGCATGAGTTTTCTTTATAAGAAAACACATGCAACTGATAGTACACTTTCCTTGTCTTTAATATCAACTGGGTCTTTCTTAGAATAGACATGCATGATTTTCTGATGAGGGAATCTTCAATTAACTGGAGTACACTAGTTCAGTGCATGCATGCATCAACTAAATGTTAACTCTCTATTAGTTCCTCAAACAGTTTGGAACTAATTTAACTGGACTTAACTTAGTAAACTGAGTTAACTAATTACAACTAAAATATA
>APFE030246739.1:66561-110142 GCA_000404065.3 Pinus taeda | reverse complement strand
TAGGCTCTCTAGTTATGACCATGTAAGGTTGCCTCACATTGAACAATATGCAAATCAATCAAAATGGAAAAGAGGCACACTGGAGGAACCTATTACACAAGAAGAACTGAATGAGAGAGCAAGAAGAAATCTTCTTAAAATGGCTGACTTGGAACTTCCTGCACAGGTATTCTCTCTACCAAAGCCTCAAGTAGGAGCAACTGCCTCATCCTCCACAGCACATGAGGAGGCAGTCAAAACTACAAATCAAGCTCCCAGCAAAGGCAAGGAAAAAGAGATGGAGCAATAAGTACAGCAAGCACAGGTTCAACAACAACAACAGGGACATCAGCCAGAAAAGGAGCAGCCAGGGCAAGGAGAACAAACAGCAGAGGCCCCAATGGTCACAAAGCAACAGCCAACACAAATGGCGCCTCCTAGGCAAGAATCAAGAATTGATTCTTCAGTCCTCCAAACCCCACAAAGAGTAGACATAAGCAGGAAAAGGGACAGAGAGACTCCCCTTACTACCTCAACAACTCAAGGGGAGAAGAGGCAAAGGTTGAACCCTTTTTCGGAAGAAGAAATGCCAATAGGGAAAACTTCGAGGTATGGGCCTGTCCCAGCATGGAGGCCTCAGCAAGTTCCTTCCAGCAGGAAAAGAGACGGGTTAGCAGGAGGAGAAGTTAGCTCCTCAAGCCAACAGAGGGAAGGTGAAGAGCATTCCAAGCAATATTTCAAGGATATCAAAAAGAGAAATGAACCCATAAGGGCTGCAATTGTATAATCATTTATTGAAAATGGCTCCCACTAACCAGCAAAGACTCATGTCTGCCTATGATGCACATGAGGGAAAAATGATAATGAGCCATTTCACACCAGCCATTCACAACCACAGTCAGCTACCGATTATATCAGGACCAACCTTGAGGTCCTGGCCAAGGACATCCACCCAATGGATCAGATCGAATTACAAAAACAAATGGGTGAGATGGTATGCCTCCTTGGCAGACAAGACGTTGGTGAACTACAGGCTACAAAATAGCCTAAATAATACCATTGCACAACTTGAGTTGGAAAGGGCATCCTCTCAAGCAAAGGGCAACAGGATCAAAGCTTTAGAGGACATCATAATAGAGCTTGGGCATGATCCTAAGGATGTCAAAGTAGTGCAGGAGATTCTAAAGCTAAGGGATGCTGATATGGCAGCACTAAGGAAAATGATAAAAATCCCAGCAACTCTTCATCCTCAAACAGAGGAGATTGCATAGCTTAGACAAGACAAGGATGCAGCAGCTATGCTGGTAACATTATACAAAGAGCTCATCCAGACACAAGAGAAGCTGGAGGAATCAGAGGCTGCCCTTCAGGCAGCATTGCAACAAAAGGAGGTAGGACAAACTTCACAACCTCCTCCAGAAACAATTAATCTAGAGGAAGCTCCTCAAACCACTGCCCCTCCCAGTCAGCAGACACAACAAGCTGTACCCTCCACCTCAGCACCAACAACAGAGCAGGCTGAAAGCCTTGACATGCAGAAGCTGAGAAATGAGATTCAAGCCTCGGAGGCCCAAATGTTAGAGTTGAATCAGGCCAAAGAAACTCTGGCTAAGATCAATGAGAAGTATGATAAATCCAAGCAAAATGTGGCTGAGAGAGAAAGAGAGGTAAAGGCTCTCAAAAAGAGAATAAATGAGCTAGAAAAGGAGCTCACACTGGACAAGGTAACAACTGAGCTCAAGAGAATCCTATGGGCCAATATTGGCGAGTCCATCACAGACCAGTGGGAATAAATTGAGGCCATTCATGAACAAATGGGGCTCATTGGAAAAGCACACGGGGAAATCCAAAGGGCAAGGGCATCTCTAGGCAGCATGCCTGAGGTTGCCACTAGAATGATAAATGTGCTTAACTACAGGACAAGCTCCCAGCTGATCAAAATAAAGGCCTTCCTAGCTTGATGGAGGCCTCAGGAAGGCTACTTTCACATGAAAAATATGCCAAGAGGGTCAACACTTTTGCTGCTAATCATATTGCAGAAACAGCCAGCACATCAGCAGAAGCAGGGCCAGCATCAGGATAGACCCTTTTCAACAGGGTGGAGAGCTTATTCTTCATTATGAATGAAATTACTCACTCGTTTGATGAGCCTCCCAATTTTTATAAGTATACAGAGGTAGATGAGACCATGGGGTCAATTTTGAGGCATCAATTACCTACACAGGAATTTTGGAATAGTTTAATACAATTACTGCTAAACCAAAGCCAGTAATTATGTTTTTTCCTTTTTGTAATATTTAAATTTTCATGCACAGGAAAATAAGGATATATCAGCAGGTATGCAGAAAGAGGCTGAGCCAACGCAGCACAACTATTTGGCCACCACAGTAGCACTGGCAGTCACAGGTGACAGGGCCAAAAAGCTACAGGAGGACAGAGCTGCACAAACACGTCACTCAGCAGTTATAACAAAGTATTCAACCGACTCAGTGAGCTCCAAAGGTCGAAATCTTCTGACGGGAGTAAAGAGCATTTATGTTGTATTAAAGGCTATAATAACTTATTATCTACTATTTTTGTATGAGTTAATGAAGATATTTTATTTCTCAGATGACTCAATGCCTGAGATATTTTGTATGAAACACTTCTATATATTCCCCCTCGCATGAGATAGCAGAGGTTGGACGTTGGATGTCGGATATTGTTCATATCTATTTTATTGCTCTTTTACTGTAACTCTCAGAGAAGTAATACAAAAGATGATGGAATTTCCAAAGCTCTGTGTTGCTTGATGCTTTGTGGTGTTTAGCTGAAAGTTACAGGATCTGCGTATTTTCATGCACAATAAGTTTTTCTTATAACTTCTTTGTTAGGTTTGTTATCTTTTCATATCTCTTTCATGTTTCCTGTGTCTTACAGTTAATAGCAAGGAAAAAGAATAGTTCCAGGATTTAATCACAGATTACCCTGAACTCAATCTAAGCTATTCTGAATGTTTTTCTTCAGTTATAGTAATAAAGATGTAATTCTTAACTGCTACCCTTTCACACTATGTCTTTCACAGTGATTATTGTTTCAGGAATTCAAGTTTGCTCCTGAGGAATATATCTCTTTCTCACACCCCAGCTTAGTGGAAAATTCTTAATTGCTTTTCACTAGTTGTTTACATTCCACCATCATAATTTCAAGTTTGTTTCATGAAGTATCTAAATGGCCTTGTAACTCCAGCCGCTCAAACTCAATATTTCAAGAAACCAATAGCCACAGACTCCATTGCCCAATGGACTAACATTATCTGCAGATCTCCGCTTTAAGTACAGAAAGACATCCTTCCAACCAAACATAAAACAAAACCTTTACTTCATAACTAGCCTAAAATATCCACAGAACAGAGATAAACCTTAAAGAGAGAGCCCTCTCTGATTACAACTGGGCTAGAAGCTATAATCCAAAGATTGGTTAGTGGTTACCCCGGCCGTATTCCCTTGGGAGACATAGGTAACAACCTGGGTGTTAACACCCCCCTTCTCTCTATCTTTCCTTATTTGTCTCTTTATCTCACCCCTAAACATACACTCTTTCTCTCCATCTCTCCCTTGTCACTCCCTCTGTCTCTCCACTTCTCACTCTCTATGTCTTTATTCTTTCCTCCATCTTCCCCCCTCCAACTCCATACCTTTATCCCTCCCTCTCACCTCCTCTCTCTCATCCTTCCTCTCTCGCCCTTTCTCTCCTATGTTCATCTCTCTTCCCCTGTCTCTCTCTCTCTCCCTCTTCCCTCCAATCCTCTCACTATCTCCCTCCCACTCTCCTCTCTCTTCCCCCTCAATCTTTGTGTGTCCTCCCCATCTTTTACCCTTCTCTACCTCTCTCTCTTTTTATTCCTCCTTTGCCCCCTCCTTCAGTTTATCTCCATGTCTCCCTTATCACTCCCCCTATCTCTCCACCTCTATAGCTTTATGTCTTTGTTCTTACCTCCCATATATATAGAGTTAATATATTCATGATATATTAATATATATTTATAATATAATAAAATAAAATTGGATTAAAGAAAAGTTATATATTAAATAATATTAATATTATGATATATTATATGAAATTTTATTTAATATAATAATAATAATCTTTTAATATTAATATTATGGTTGATAGTAATTTTTGCATGGTATTAATAATAATTTCGCCCAAGTTATTTTCCCCATAGGCTTCACCTACATAAAAGCTATCTTTTGAGTGTTAGTAAGTGTAAAGAGGTTTATGGAGCAAATATAAAAAGATGTTTTATTTATTTACCATACCTCTTGTTTATATATATATTTTTATTTACTTATCATATTTCTTTTATTTACAATGGTATTTGGCCCATAGGCTTGGTATATAATTAGATGTGGATTTCTAATCTTACTTGATATGTTTTTATTTATTTATTATACCTATTTAATAAGTATGGTAATTGGCCCACGATATTAATAATTATGCGTCCCGAGGATCCATCAAATAAAACCTATTTTTTGAGTTTTCATAAATATAAAAAGGTTAATGGAGTAAAGAGAAAAAGAGGTTTTATTTATTTACCATACCTTGGGAGTAAATGTAAATAGAGTCTTATTTATTTATTAAACTTCTCGTTTTTTTATATTTTTATTTATTTACCATGGCTTTTTTTCTATATTCACATCTTTATATTTTAAATTTATGTTGTATTTATCCATAATAATAATAATTAGATTGATTTTTAGATAGGGCCAACATTAGATTAACGATGTTAAATGTTAAATATTAACTTTTACAATTACATTTATGTTTACATTTACATTTAAGTTTACATGTTTATGTTTCTAAACGAGATCTACCCTATGAACCAAATAATTATTTTATTTTTAATATGAAATGATAAATAACATTGAAACGGAAAGAAAATGGCGGCGTTTAAGGTTTTTTGCAGTTCCGTCTTCTCTCCCTCCGTGGATGCCTGGTTTAGCGGCTCCCCCGTGGCGCATCCTCTCCCTGGTTCTGCTCTCAACTTTGGGTCGCCCGTTTGCTGGCTTCCGCTCGCGTTTTTTTCTCAGTTGAGCTCTGTCGGCGGAGGGGCTGCTCTCTGCGGCTGTGTTTTCCACAGGTTTTCGAGCTGGTCCCGCCTCTCTCCTTCCCTCGCAGCCTGGGTTCGCGGCTTCCCCACGGAGCCTCCCCTCCCAGATCTTGTCTTCGTCTTCGGATGGCCCACTTTCTGCTCGCGGCTAGGCTTTTCTGTTCTGCAGGGCTCAACCGGCGGGGATGCTGTCCGTCGCAACAGCTCCCTCCTTTTGTTTGCCTTCTCCCTTGTGGACTCTTGCCAGGAACCCAGTAGGGGTTTTCGCGTCACCTCTCTCAGACTCCATTTCCTGATAACGGTGCAGCAGCATCCCTTTCCGCCTGAGGGCTCTTCGTCCTTTTCTGTATCGGAGTTTTTCCCCTGTTTTTCCCCTTTTCCCCAGAGTATTCTAAGGGCGGGAAGATGGGATTCTCTTTATGGCCCCTTTCCCTCGTCTCAGCCCCTCTCCGACCATCCCTCAAGGACTAGAAGCCTGTCACTGCCTCCAGAAATTTTTATTCCCAGAATTTCTGCATTAAGCGTGCGCAGGGAGGGTGCATGGCATATGTTTGACAAAATTCTTCAGAGAGATTCGCCTCAGTCTCGCAACGAACGACAGATTCTGAAGCTCTCTGAATCCTTCCAGATCTTTATAACGCTCCTCTCAGGCAAATCTCTGCTCCAATGGGTGAGCTCTTTATATTTAGTGCAGGATCTCAAACACAGACTGGTTCTGAGACTGGGGATTCCTGCTGCTTCTCAAAGACTCCTCTTCAACGGTAAACAGCTTGAAAACCTCCAGCCCCTGTCTTTTTACAATATTCAAAGAAATGCTGGAGTCATTCTTTCCCTTCGTTTAAGGGGGGGGGGGGCAGCTGGACAGTCATCTTCAGTAGCAACGTTCTCCTACAAAGATGCTGTCCATGCCCAGAAACCAAAGAATGAAGCCCCTCCAGTTCAAGGTCCAAAACCCTTTCTGGTGGACAAGTTGGAGGAAACCCCTTCCATTGAAATAGCGCATCCTATCATGGACATGCAGTTTCAGCTGCTTGCCAAAAAGGGCATCATCTGCAGGTTCAATGGCCTGTGGCCTCGCACAGCAGATCTCTACAAGTGGGTTCACTCCAACTGGACCAACAAATGCAAAGTTCTTCTCTGTTCCAAGGGCTTCTTCATTGTGATATTTGTTGACAGTGAGGAATATCAAAAAGCTTTAACTGAGGGCCCTTGGTTCTGGGATTCAGCGGGTCTGTTTTTAACCCCCTGGTTCCCAGATTTTGATCCCTCTACAGCCATCATCACCAAACTTCCCATCTGGGTCAGACTTCCCAACCTTCCAGCTCATTTTTGGCACTTCGCTATGTTTGAAGGAATCGGTAACAAGCTAGGCCGCCATCTAGCCACAGACACCTCCAGAGGAGAAAAAGGCATCTACACCTTCGCAAGAATCTGCGCAGAAATAGACTTAAGCAAAGGATTACCAGATCAGATAGTTCTAAAGTTTGGAGATTTCCACTGGACCCAGCCCCTGGACTACGAGAACACAGCGTTCCGTTGCAGATTCTGCCATCTCACAGGGCACCTTCACAGATCGTGTCCAGCGATTCCAGCCCAAAAGAAGAAGGCTGCTCCCAAGCCGAAATCCAAAAGCTGGAAGCCCTATGACCCACCTACCATGGATGACTTCAGTTCCAGCTCGGACGATGAGGAAGTGAATGAGGGAGGGATGGAGGATTCGCCAGCACAGGATCCGCCCCCAACAGGTCCTGTGGAGTCCTCTGCCCCTCCTCTCTCACAGAAACGTACTCATGAGTCATCTCCTTCGGAATCGGACAAGGAGATCTCTCCATCAGCGCAGCATGGTCAGTTAGTTCTGTCATCCACTCAGGATCAGTTTGGATGGGTCAAAGTTGGTAATAAGAAAGGTAAAAAGGGTCGAACTGGGGATTCCAATCATTCTGGGTTGAACCCCCAGTAAGGCTCTTGCCTCCCAGCCAGTCAGTTTGCTTCTTTTGTAGCTCCGTTCTCTTCATGCCCACTCCTTTGAGCCGAGGTGGATAGTTCATCCTTGCCGGCTCCCCTATTTCTTTGGGGTACTGTAGGAGGTCTTTTGGTCAAGTTGGTTTTTCTCTGCTTCGCCTCAGGCTCTAGTCAGCCCGGGCAGCCTTTTGTACATTATTCTTGTTCTTAATACAAATGCTTACTTACAAAAAAAAAAAGATAAATAACATTGAAACATACATATAAATAACCAAAAACAATTTTATATTAATTAAAATAAAATAAATTTCAATTATTTGAAAGCTAAAATAATATTATTTGAATGAAAAGTTGCTTTCTATTTTCAAACAGAGTAAAGAGATTTGTAATAATTTTAAATAAACTTTGAATTACAAAAAACTTAATAATTTAATAATTTAAGCTGTGAAAATTTGGGGTTTTGGGTGATTTTTCCCTAAACCATAGGGGTCATAGATCATATTTCCTTGACAATTGGAAATATAAAGGCTTTTTTTTTACATTTAGCACTATTTCTACCAGGGTAACAACTATCCAAATATCTGTGAGAATAAAACTAATCCAGATCATGATGTTGGATTTTTAGTGGATCCATGTGTCTGGTGCCCCTGAAAACTGACATGTCAACCATCATAGTGATTTCAGATTCTATCGGAATTGGACTAGCAAAACCTAGTTGGGAACTAGAGAAGGAGAGATGTAGTGAGCTACTGAAACCTAGAAAAAAAACTAGTAGGTTTTTAGATTCGAAGTTCCTTCTAATGGAGACATGGTAGGTGCTTAAGATGTAGGTTACATGTCCGACAGTTTGAACCACTGCAGAGCGATCAATGGATGTCAAGGTTTCATCAAAATTCGGTCTTTGACAAAGTTGAGGAAAACTTCGGATTCAATGCTCGATTAATCTCACGTTGTTGTTGAGCTAAATCAAATATTCAACTTGCAGAATGATTGATCCAATCGTTATGCACTATGGCAAAGGTCAACTATCGCTTCTTGGTCGATGCAGATTATGTACTAGATCTAGTGAGTAACTCTTAAAAAAGTGTGAAAAACCATTTTGTAATTAATTTTAGATTTTCTAGAGTATTTCCATATTAATTTTTTTCTTATTAGATTACATTTATCATATGTATCCGGAATACGACACTAGATTGTTCCAAACATAGATTGCACAATTTTTAATTATTTAAATCATATTTATTGATTTTTATGGAGCTTCTCTACATTATTTATTTCTCTTGTGAGATCAGATCTTCCATGTATGTCTTCAAAACTTAGACTCAAAAAACCATTATCCTTTTTCTCTTAAATGTGTTATTTTCTTTTGTTGAATTCAAATTGCAATATCAGTAGACATGATTATGGATGCAAATTTAGCATCCATGGCTAAACAAGGAGGAAATCATGGCGTAAAGGTTTATGAGGTTTATTTTACAGTGGTAGATCCCATAACAATTCAAGAAATTTTAAAAATAATATTTCAACATTTTAATCTAATCCCTACACTACTAGTAAAGGAAGCTCAGTAAAATTATTGAAGCAATTGACCTGTATTCATACTATGGAGAATTATGGGTAGGCTCTCGACACAGCGATTAGTTCACCAAACAACATAAGTTGTAATGTTTCTTACTCAAAAATTTGATGAATATAAGTGGAATTTGTTTTAAAATTTACTCATATAAATTTTACTTTGCATATAATATCTTAATATAATCTTTGTTCAAGGAGTAGATTCATTATTTAATCTAAAGAATTATCGATTCACCATAATTATAAAAAAATACATAAAATGAATCATTGCAAATTGATAGTCATATTGCAGATAGCGGTGTTAGCAAAATCATCTATAAAATATATGTTACAACAATTGAAGCATGTGGAAAATATCTATTAGCCATATGCATTCTAAGAAAGAAGGTGAACTATGAGCGTTAGAGATGAAATACAAATTTGTTGGTGTTGTATTTTTTTAAACATTTTTATTGGTAATCAAGAAGCATACATTAATCATTTTTTTAATATATTTGTGCAGATTTGATAGAATAATGAAAAATTGTTTCAAGAGCTCTCTGAAGATGAACGAGACAGTTCCAAATTTGATGTTAAGATTATTGAGTGGAAAATTTACATTGGAAATAATCATATTCCCTGACTTGGTGAATATATATTAAATCGGTGAATATGTATAAGTGGATAACAATGGTTGCAATGGCCATGAAGACATCAATTTTCACTTCATTGGGTTCACTATTTCTAGGAGAGTGCTGGGGGTTGTTGGAGCAGAAAGTTGTCCAGATATAAATGTAGGTGGTGCCAATGTGAAGGTTGAACTCATTCCATTAATGTTGTTTTTACATCGCAGTGAGGCAGTTACACGTTTACAAATATTACTCCAAAGAAATATAGTATGGTTGCTTCGCATCATGAATACATAAGCTTTATCAATCCTCGAGAAATATACAAATATGAGGTCATATCAAAACTCGGAGAGAGCGGATGGCGGAATCGCGGAGTAGAAGAGGGTTTGAAACTTAGGGTTTGTAGTAGTGGCCAGGGCAGGAAGCGAGAGATGGCAAAGTCCTTAAGAGAGGTTTCCAGTGAAGAGATTCAGACAGTTAAGAAATATTAAGCACGAGACAGGGGTCTATCCAAGCTTGTTAAGAACTGAAGGGCGCAATGGAGAGCAGGAAAGGGAGGGGAGAGATCCCCTCCTATAAAAACATAGCAGCAGGAGAAGCAAGCCGGAGCAGGTCACAGAGTAAGACAAGGGGGAGCAACAGAGAGGCACCGATTCTCGGGAACCAATGGCAAACGAAAACAAGAGGTCGATGTTTACCAAGGGCACCGGAAAAACCCAGGTATGTTATTCCTAATAAAAAACTTGAAGAATATAGATGCTATATGAGGGATCATGCTTTAATTTGCAAGTTTATTGGGTTTTGGCCTATTGAGAGGGATCTAGTAAAATGGATGCAGCAATGCTGGAAACCAAAAGTACACATAGATTTAAAGTTAGGGGCGAAAGTGTTTTTTACAGTAATTTTTGCTAACTTGGAAGACAAGGAAAAAACTTTTGAGGAAGGGCCATACTTCATGAATAATGCAGGACTGTTTATGAGACATTGGGAAGAAAGATATAACCCAGAGAATGAGAAAATGCTAGCTGCTCCTATCTGGGTCAGAGTATTTGGCTTACCAGTAGAGTTCTAGGACCCGAATATTCTTGAAGGAATTGGTAATTCAATCAGGACTTTTGTCAAAGTGGCTGAATCAACAAAGAGGGGGAAATATACGTCTTATGCTAGAATATGCGCGTACATGAACATAGCATAGCCACTACCAGAATATATAGAGCTAGAATACCAAGACGAGATTTGGCAGCAACCACTGGACTATGAACATATTCCCTTCAGGTGCAGAAGGTGCCATGAGTATGGACACATGTTCAAGCAATGTCCACAAAATAGAGAAGAGGAGATTATTAAAAAACAAGAAGAAGAAAAAAGAAGGGTAGAAAAAGTGGAGGGAGGACAGGCAGGTTTTTAGGAGGTTAGCAGAAGGAAGAGATCAGGGAAAGATGGAGAAAAGCTACAAGAAAAGTCAAAACCTATAATAATAGAAAGCCAGAACAAATTTCAAGTCCTTCAAGAGAACGAATATGAGGGATCGGAGGCAATGGACGAAGGAGAAAAGAACAAGAGGGAACTAATGGAAGTTAGCAAAGGAACAAAGGATGAAAACACAATAGCGGCTAGGGAGAATGAAGAGGAGATGGGGGTAAATCTTGAGATAACTTCAGAGCAAATCCAGATGGAACTTGGGTCACAAAATGATTTAGGGACAGAAGAAGAGAAAATTATGAGGAAGCTAATACAGGAGTTGAAAAATCTTGACGAGAGATTTATTCCAGAAACTCAGAAACAATTATACAAGGATACATTCCAAAAATACAAAGAAAAAAGAGGTAGAGCAGGGGAAGAAATAACAGGAAAAATAGGGGTATATGAAAATAACAGCATAGGAATGGAAGGCACTGGCAAAGGAGGACGAAAGAGGGGAAGACAAACACTGAATGAGACTATTCAGGCTATAGGTGAGATTCTGGTTAACTCAGGTAACGTTATACCTCTATCAGAGGTTTTCCAACAACCACCCAAGAAGCTATAAATGATAATTACATCCTGGAATATTAGGGGTCTCAACAGTAAGGGAAAACAAAGGTATTTAAAGGAGAGATTGATAAAGGACAAACCAAGAATAGTAATAATCCAAGAAACGAAGATTACTATGCAACAGATGGAAAGAATAATTAAAAAATTAAAAATACAATATGAAGTAATGGGACAAGATGCAATCGGCACTGCAGGTGGGTTAGCAATCATGTGGAACCCGGAGGAGCTAATTTTTGAAAACTGGACAAGTCTACCCAGAATTTTAACTCGCTCTTGCAGAGTGATAGGATCCACAGAGAAAGTTCTTATTATAGTGGTCTATGGACCACATATAGCAGGGGAGAGAGAAAGATTCCTAAAGAATGTGAAAGAAGCTAGAGGACTCTATCCAGAAATGCCGTGGATAATAGGAGGAGATTTTAATTTGATCAAAACAGTGGATGAGAAAAAAGGAGGAATAAGGAGGACAGATCAGTTTATGGATATGTTTAATGAAATGATTTCTAGGAAGAGGCTAGTAGATATGCAAACTATTAATGGTATTTTTACATGGAATAACCGCCGAGGAGGAAAAAATCAGATCGCTTCCAGACTAGACAGGTTTCTAGTATCCGAGTCGATCATGAATAGAGATGTATTTCTGGAAGCCAAAATAATGTCAGCTCTTGGTTCCGACCACTGGCCAATTAGGCTGGAGATAGATATAAAGAAAAACTGGGGAAAAATCTGTTCAGATTTGAATCCTTCTGGCTTAGGAATCCCCAGTTTTTGGAAAAAGCTGAGGAGTGGTGGACTCAAAGTACATTGCAAGGAAAAGGGAAAATGCACACTTTCCAGCTAAAATTAAAAGAATTGAAGAGGAAGATTAAAAAGTGGAACAAGGAGGAGTGTGGGAACATCATGAAGGAGAAACATAGATTAGAACAGGAAATGGAAGAAATCCAACAAAGAATAATAATAGAAGGAATCTTAATAAGTAAGCTGGAGGAGAGAAGGAAGCAAGACGAGATCCTATGGAGGCAGAAATCCAGGATCAACTAGTTGAGGGAAGGAGAAAGAAATACAAAATGCTTTCATCAGGCCATGGTACAACATAGACAGAGAAACAGGATCATATCCATAAAAAACGAAGCAGGGGAAAGGGTAATAAAACAAGAAGGGATTGAGAAAGTCCTAGTTGAGTACCATAAAGAAATCCTGACCGAACCTCAAAATGATCGGGCAGCCGCTATTGAGAATATATGTAAGGAAATTCCCAAGTTGGTAACAGAGGAGCAGAACAAAGCCCTGATGCGAGCAGTGACTATAGAAGAGTTAGAGGAAATACTGATGAACATGAAGAAGGGCAAGGCTCCAGGCCCGGATGGGCTTACAACGGAATTCTTTCAAGCAGGTTGGCGATTTCTGGGTAAAGAGATTTTGGAATTAGTTGAGGAATCCCGTATGAAGCAGAAGGTATGGCCAACGTTAAATTTGACCTTTTTTACTTTAATTATGAAGAATGCCAATTCAGAAAATGCGCAGGGATTTCGCCCAATTGCTTTATGTAATTTCATTTATAAAATCATAGCCACGCTGATAGCAAAAAGGATAAAACCCCTCATGGAAAATTTAATCTCCCCAAAACATCAGGGTTTGTCGAGGGGAGACAAATTCTTGATGGGCTGGTGGTAACTCAGGAAGTCATTCATACCATAAAGGAAAAGAAGTAGAAAGGAATGATGATAAAGCTAGACTTGTCTAAAGCCTATGACCGATTGAATTGGAAATATCTTAAAAGACTCCTGGAGTCCATTGGCTTCAACAATAGATGGATACAATGGGTACTTAGTATGATTTCAGCACTGAACTTCTCAATTCTAATTAATGGGATACCCTCAACTTCCTTTAATGCCTCAAGAGGAATAAGGCAGGGGGACCCTCTTCCGCCTTTCCTCTTTATTCTGGTGGCAGAGGGGTTAGGGAGGTTCATCAAAAAGGAACAGAGGGAAAGAAAGATCAAAGGTCTCAAGCTGTGGGGGAGCAATCTTCCAATAACTCATCAACAGTTCGTTGATGATATAATGCTATTTTGCAAAGCAACAGTAAAAGAAGTCAGGGGTATAAAAATAATCCTGGATATATTCATGGAGGCTTCAGGTATGGAAGTGAACAAGGAAAAGTCCTGTACCTTTGTTTTCAACACCCTGGAGTCAGTCAAATCTCATCTTACAAGGACGTTAGGGTTTAGAAAATTAGAGCTACCAACAAAGTACCTTGGAAATCATATTGATTTTCATCCAACCAGAATGGTAAATTGGCTACAGGTTATAGAGAAAAATAAAAAATAAAATGGCAGACTGGGCGTTCAGAACTCTGAATATAGCGGGGCGCATTGTCCTTGTTAAATCAGTCCTACAAGCAATCCCCATTTATCCTTTGTCTATAATAGTGGCCCCCAAAGGAGCCTGCTCTAAGATAAAAGAGCTATACAACAAATTTATTTGGGGAGGCCCTAATCAGCAGAGGAAATGGGCCTTAGTTTCCTGAAAACATCTGTCAAAGAGGAAAGAGGAAGGAGGCCTTGGATTAAGAGACCCAGAAATGTTAAACAGGGTGCTGGGGGGTAAATTATGGTGGCGGTGGATGAGAGGGGGCAATGATCTCTGGAAGAAGATATGGACTCACAAGTACAACATGCCAAGAACTACGGAAGAGATCCTCAGGGTGGAAGAGACCCCAAAAGGATCTTCAATTTGGAACTTGGCAAGTCAGAATAGGAGTATAGTCAACAGACATGCGTTCTGGGAAATAAGAGGAGGAAGAAATGCTAGATTTTGGGAGGAAGGGTGGCAGCAGAGAGACAGACTTGGTAATATACAAATTCTCCAAAACATACAGCAAAAGGTGCTCACGGAAGGAAGGAAATATGTAAAAGATTATTGGAGAGAAGGAGATTCAGAAGGTATATGGAGAAAATGGAGAAAGCCGGAAGAATAGATGGAAAACATGAACCAAGAATAGCAAAAAGAATACGAGAAAGAAGTCGAATCTAGGAAGATAAAAGTCAGGAACGAGGAAGATATTTTGAGGTGGGGGTAATCCATGAAAGGGTCCTTCATGGTTAAGGAAGCATATTATCTGATTGGAGCTCAGGAAAGGATGGAGGTAAACCCAGAATGGAAAATCATATGGGAAGGTAAATGGTGGCGTAAGATAGCCTTATTTGTGTGGCTGGTAGGTAAGGAAAGGATATTAACATGGGATAATATTCAAAAGAGGGGCCTTCTCGGCCCTTCGAAATGTAGTCTATGCAATAGAGAGAACGAGAACCAAAACCATATCCTGAATAACTGTTGGTATGCAGTGAAAATTTGGAATGAAACAAGAAACCTCTATGGCAAGGAAAGGAGAGACCGCAGAGATATAAAATGAACCATTTTCCTATGGAATAAGGAAAAATTCAATTGCAAAGTCATTAGATGGGCATGGGACTTGACAGTGGGGTTCACGATCTGGTTTCTCTGGAAAGAAAGAAACCAAAGTATTTTCCTTGATAAACATATAGAACCAGAAGAAATGTGGAAGGGTGTCCTAAGGGCTGTTAAGGAAACAATCTTAGCGGAGGATTGGAGTGAGGAGGAATGGAAAACGAATCAGGAGGAGGGAAAAATACAGGTAAATTTGAATATGAAATATGAAATGTTATACCCCAGAAAAGAGATTTGGCAGAACAAACAGGCTCAAAGTCCCGAGCAATTCAATTATCCCAAAGAGAATTTCATTAAGTTGAACTTCGATGGGGCTTCTAAAGGGAACCCAGGCAACGCAGGTTTCGGTGGAATCTTCAGGGACAGTGATCCACACTTAAATAGGAACGCAACAAATTACAGAGATAACCATATACACAAAGATGCGATAACCATAAATAAAGAGATGCAGTGGAAATAATACTTCATTTCATTAATGGAAAATACCGAAATATGCTTACAACCAGAATTGGAAATAAACCAGCTAGGGCGATGGTAGCTTATCCCTGAGAAGAGATGTGTAGCTACATGCCTCTGAACTGTTCCGAACTGTGTTACAATGAGGCTCGAAGGCCTATTTATTGTTGAGAAACAATGGAAAACCATTCAACATTCCAAAACCTACCCCTAGAAGACGAACCGCCAAATTGTGGACCCCGTTTGGGTAAATTGGTACATCAATTTCCCGGGGTCGTAACTTTGGCATACGATCTCCGTTTGACGCGTATGATAGCTCGTTAGAAAGATCTATCCAACAACTACCACTTTGGGAAGGGAAACATCGGTCCATGGGTGCATGTTGCCCCCATATGTCCCAAAAAACGTCGTTTAGGGCCTCAAAACGGCTCCGGAAGTTCAAGACCAGAAAAACTGCTAAAAATAGAAAACTGTGCTACAATTTAGGAAACTAAAAAAGCTGAAAGAGACAATTGTGGGGGTCCAAATGGGATAGGTGGGTGGCCACCAACATCCACCTGGATCATTCCTCCCCCATTAGGAAGCAATGGTCCCCATTGCGATGAGTTCCTCCATCTGCTGAACTTGTCCTGCAATCTTTGATGTGTCCAGAAACGGTGGGAAGCATGGTCGACGACGATCCACATTGAACACTTGGTGCAAGCGAAGGAATGGAGGAATGTTGTGCTTCAAAGCATTGTTTCCCATAGGCTTTTTACTGGTGTAAGGACCATGTCGGAGTGGTCGGAGCTTCTGATGGGCTCTTGTAAGACATTCTTTCTGTCGATGCAACCAGACTTTGTTGCCCACTTGAAACTTGTGTGGTACCCCTATGGGTGAGGAGAAGTTGTTACTGTGTTCTGTGATGACCGTATCCCTTTTCTGCTACTACTGTGTGGAGGAACCCTTTGCGGTGGTCATGGATGTAGCAATGATCTTCCCCTTACTTTGGGAGTGAACCATACAGATGAATTTCCTGGTCTGTGATATGAGCTTGCTACCTTTCTTAGCAGTGATCAAAGAGGTGGCAGTAGGTGGGGCTATCTCTGGTATCTTGTATAATGAATTACTCAAAGAAATAATGACAGCACGAGGCCTTGACTCATACACAGCATGTCGCCTCCAAAAGTATGGATGGCCTAATAGTACATCACAAACATCCAGAGGTGTAACATCACACAGTACCTCGTCTGTGAATGGTTTGATACTGTAGGGAAGGCGGCACTGCTGGCGAACTTTGATATCTCGTCCTTCATGAAGCCACCCGATACTATACGGCTGCTGGTGTGGTGTAGTCGGTAGGCCCAACCGCTTCACGACCTCTGCTAAAATAAGGTTCTTTTGGCTGCCACTCTTGACAATGAATTGTAGCGGCGAACCCTTCACCCACATCTGTGAGTGGAAAAGACGTTCCCCCTCCTCTGGCTCTTCAAGCTCATTCTTCTGGATCTTTGCAGTGGTAACAGTGGCGCTGGGATCCGCATCAATGATCTGCTTCCCTTTGCCATTCTCCTTGTCGGGTTCTGGCTCAGGGTTGGAACATGTATCTGATTCGGAAGCCTTCAACTCAGCCACCAGTGACTTCTTGGTCCGACACTCACTTGTGTTATGAGTGGGACTCTTGTGTAACTCACACCACTTTCCTGTGTCCTTCTTCGGCTTTGTGGTGTTGTTCTTTTCTTGTGGCTTCGACGGGTTGTCTTGGGTCACCCCGCCTTGGCTTTGTCCTTTGGGCTTCGGATTTGCAGATCCAAAGTCTCGCTTCTTATGCTTGAACTTTTGCTCGATTTTGACAGTGTATCGGTATGTTGTGCTGAGTGAGGAGATGTTCAAGAACTCCATCTCTTCTTGGATGTATCTATGTAGGCAGCCACGGTATTTGAGTACCAGATGCAGCTCAGACTCTTTGATACCCAACTATGTGCGGAGGGCGCGATGGAGAGCAGGAAAGGGAGGGGAGAGATCCCCTCCTATAGAAACATAGTAGCAAGAGAAGCAAGCTTGAGCAAGTCATAGAGTAAGACAAGGGGGAGCAGCAGAGAGGCATCGGTTCTCGGGAACTAGTGGGAAACCAAAACAGAAGGCCGATGTTTACCAAGGGCACAGGAAAAACCCAGGTATGTTATTCCTAATAAAAAACTTGAAGAATATAGATGTTATATGAGGGATTATGCTTTAATCTGCAAGTTTATTGCGTTTTGGCTTATTGAGAGGGATCTAGTAAAATGGATGCAGCAACGCTGGAAACCAAAAGGACACATAGATTCAAAGTTAGGGGCGAAAGGGTTTTTTACAGTAATCTTTGCTAACACTGAAGACAAGGAAAAAAATTTTGAGGAAGGGCCATACTTCATGAGTAATGTAGGACTGTTTATGAGACATTGGGAAGAAAGATATAACCCAGAGAATGAGAAAATGCTAGCTGCTCCTATCTAGGTTAGACTATTTGGCTTACCGATAGAGTTCTGGGACCCAGATATTCTTGAAGGAATTGGTAATTCAATCGGGACTTTTGTCAAAGTGGCTGAATCAACAAAGAGGGGGAAATATACGTCTTATGCTAGAATATGCGCGTACATGAACATAACATAGCCACTACCAGAATATATAGAGCTAGAATACCAAGACGAGATTTGGCAGCAGCCACTGGACTATGAACATATTCCCTTCAAGTGCAGAAGGTGCCATGAGTATGGACACCTGTTCAAGCAATGTCCGCAAAATAGAGAAGAGGAGATTATTAAAAAACAAGACGAAGAACAAAGAAGGGTAGAAAAAGCGGAGGGAGGACAGGCAGGTTTTCAAGAGGTTAGCAGAAGGAAGAGATCAGGGAAAGATGAAGAAAATCTACAAGAAAAGTCAAAACCTATAATAATAGAAATCCATATCATATTTCAAGTCCTTCAAGAGAACGAATATGAGGGATCGGAGGCAATGGACGAAGGAGAAAAGAATAGGAGGGAACCAATGGAAGTTAGCAAAGGAACAAAGGATGAAAACACAACAGCGGCTAGGGTGAATGAAGAGGAGATGGGGGTAAATCCTGAGATAACTTCAGAGCAAATCCAGATGGAACTTGGGTCACAAAATGATTTAGGGACAGAAGAAGAGAAAATTATGAGCAAGATGATACAGGAGTTGAAAAATCTTGACGAGAGATTTATTCCAGAAACTCAGAAACAAATATACAAGGATACATTCCAAAAATACAAAGAAAAAAGAGGTAGACCAGGTGAAGAAATAACAGGACAAATAGGGGTATATGAAAATAACAACATAGGAATGGAAGGCACTGGCAAAGGAGGATGGAAGACGGGAATACGAACACTGAATGAGACTATTCAGGCTGTAGGTGAGATTCTGGTTAACTAGGTAAGGTTATACCTCTATCGGAGGTTTTCCAACAACCACCCAAGAAGTTATAAATGATAATTACATCCTAGAATATTAGGGGTCTCAACAGTAAGGGAAAACAGAGGTATTTAAAGGAGAGATTGAGAAAGGACAAACCAAGAATAGTAATAATCCAAGAAATGAAGATTACTATGCAATAGATGGAAAGAATAATTAAAAGATTAAAAATGCAATATGAAGTAATGGGACAAGATGCAATCGGCACTGCATGTGGGTTAGCAATCATGTGGAACCCGGAGGAGCTAATTTTTGAAAACTGGACAAGTCTACCCAGAATTTTAACTGGCTCTTGCAGAGTGATAGGATCCGCAGAGAAAGTTCTTATTATAGTGGTCTATGGACCACATATAGCAGGGGAGAGAGAAAGATTCCTAAAGAATGTGAAAGAAGCTAGAGGACTCTATCCAGAAATGCCGTGGAAAATAGGAGGAGATTTTAATTTGATTAGAACAGTGGATGAGAAAAAAGGAGGAATAAGGAGGACAGATCAGTTTATGGATATGTTTAATGAAATGATTTCTAAGAAGAGGCTGGTAGATACGCAAACTATTAATTGTATTCTTACATGGAATAACCGTCGAGGAGGAAAAAATCAGATCACTTCCAGACTGGACAGGTTTCTAGTATCCGAGTCGATCATGAATAGAGATGTATTTCTGGAAGCCAAAATAATGCCAGCTCTTGGTTCAGACCACTGGCCAATTAGGCTGGAGATAGATATAAAGAAAAACTCGGGAAAAAAACCATTCAGATTTGAATCCTTCTGGCTTAGGAATCCCCAGTTTTTGGAAAAAGCTGAGGAGTGGTGGACTCAAAGTACATTGCAAGGAAAAGGGAAAATGCACACTTTCCAGCTAAAATTAAAAGAATTGAAGGGGAATATTAGAAAGTGGAACAAGGAGTTTGGGAACATCATGGAGGAGAAACAGAGATTAGAATAGGAAATGGAAGAAATCCAACAAAGAATAATAATAGAAGGAAGATCAGAGGAAAGCTGCAAGGCAGAAGGAATCTCAAAAAGTAAGGTGGAGGGGAGAAGGAAGCAAGAGGAGATCCTATGGAGGCAGAAATCGAGGATCAATTGGTTGAGGGAAGGAGAAAGAAATACAAATTCTTTCATCAGGCGATGGTACAACATAGACAGAGAAACAAGATCCTATCCATAAAAAACGAAGTAGGGGAAAGGGTAATAGAACAAGAAGGGATTGAGAAAGTCCTATTTTAGTAACATAAAGACATCCTGACCAAACCTCAAAATGATCGGGCAGTCACTATTGAGAATATATGTAAGGAAATTCCCAAGTCGGTAACATAGGAGCAGAACAAAGCCCTGATGCGAGCAGTGACTATAGAAGAGTTAGAGGAAATAGTGATGAACATGAAGAAGGGCAAGGCTCCAGGCCCGGATGGGCTTACAACGGAATTCTTTCAAGCAGGATGGCGATTTATGGGTAAAGAGATTTTGGAATTAGTTGAGGAATCACATATGAAGCAGAAGGTATGGCCAGCGTTAAATTTAACCTTTTTTACTTTAATTTTGAAGAATGCCAATTCAGAAAATGCGCAGGGCTTTCGCCCAATTGCTTTATGTAATGTCATTTATAAAATCATAGCCACGCTGATAGAAGAAAGGATAAAACCCCTCGTCGCAAATTTAATCTCCCCAAAACAAACAGGGTTTTTCGAGGGGCGCCAAATTCTTGACGGGTTGGTGGTAACTCAGGAAGTCATTCATACCATAAAGGAAAAGAAGCATAAAGGAATGATGATAAAGCTAGACTTGTCTAAAGCCTATGACCGATTGAATTGGAAATATCTTAAAAGAGTCCTGGAGTCCTTTGGGTTCAACAATAGATGGATACAATGGGTACTCAGTATGATTTCAACACCGAATATCTCAATTCTAATTAATGGGATACCCTCAACTTCCTTTAATGCCTTAAGAGGAATAAGGCAGGGGGACCCTCTTTCGCCTTTCCTCTTTATTCTGGTGGCGGAATGGTTAGGGAGGTTCATCAAAAAGGAACAGAGGGAAAGAAAAATCAAAGGTCTCAAGCTGTGGGGGAGAAATCTTCCAATAACTCATCAACAGTTCATTGATGATATAATGCTATTTTGCGAAGCAACAGTAAAAGAAGTCAGGGGTATAAAAATAATCCTGGATATATTCATGGAGGCTTCAGGTATGGAAGTGAACAAGGAAAAGTCCTGTACCTTTGTTTTCAACACCTTGGATTCAGTCAAATTTCATCTTACAAGTGTTAGACTCCGTCTCATGTCAGAGATTGATTCTTCTTCAAAATAGGGTTTTGAATAAGAAATCATTTAAATGGTGCTTTTTAGATTATGTAATTTGTTTTTTCAGTTCTTAAAACTGGCAGTGACTTCAAGCCCCTATCCCTGCACAAGCACAATTCAAAACATCATCAAGAATCAGAGGTAAAAAGCTATTTGGAGAAAGTCTCACTGGGAATGCCCTCCTGTTCGTTGGAGATCAGGAGCTAAGCCAACGTGTCTTCATGGTCCTGTATCGCATGTCATCAAACCAAGATCTTGCAACTTGTGCAAGTGAAAGCTTTAGCTCAAAGGAGCACACTGATCTCTTGCTGGGGAAAAGGTTGTTAGACATGACAAAATTGATGGATGTTTGTGCTATATATGGGCATGATAATGCAAAAGCTAGTCCGATCATTGGTTATTAATGCCCTAAAATCGTAGCCAGATTTAATTGATGAGTTAAAGGAGGTAGTTCCTTAGTTTCTACACATAATTGAGACAATGCACCATCGATGTTGTTCTGCATTCGAGGCCCTGTCTTCCTCAGGAAGAAACCTGAATTCAATGGTGAGACAACTTCATGAAGATTTATTGGAGGTTATGGACTTCATAAATGATGCTGTTGCTACTCTGGATGCTTTTGTTGAAGCATATCCTGCTGCTGCCTCATGTTTCATCTCACGAGGGGTTTCCTTTCTGCCTTGGCAAATATATATGATTTTCTGCTGCCATTATTAAAGAATGGTTTTACTTTGATAATGGATAATTCCCTCAAGTCTGCTTCTAATAATATGGGGTTTCCTGTGCAACCAATTGTAAAATGTGCTTGGCAGTTGCTTCACATATTCTATCTTCATAAAACGTTTGGTCAGGACGATTATCAGTTTCCAAGTACAAAGATCTTTCCAGCACAAGTAGAAGATCCAGTTGTTAGAGGAGATATTATAATACAAGTAGTTGGCGAGATGGCGGCAGGAAGCTCTAGTGGTGTTGATAAACTTGATGGTATCATTCGAGAGCATTTGAATGCTCTTTTGAGCTGCATCGATACCACATTGCGTTCCAACAAGGAATATCTTGAGGCCCTCTCTGCACATATGTATAATTGGAGGGACAAGGATTGTTATTTGAAGGATTTCCCTCATCTGATCATGGTGGCCTGCATTTGGAATGCGCAAAATCAAGGATGAGATATCCAAGACAAGGTAATAGATAAATTGCGAGAGAGATTGGGTGGACGCAGCAAGAAACCTTACCCAGCTATGTATTCAAGCATATTTGGGGGTATTACCACTGATCTAACAATGGTGGTAACTCCTATTGATGACCGCATGGTTCACCGAGGGCATGGTGTGTTTGACAATGCTATGATAATTGATGGTTATCTCTATAAATTGGACCCACACCTGGACCGGTTTCTGAGATATGCGTCCATGGCAAAGATTATTCCTCCTTTTGATCGCTTATCTTTAAGGAGCATTCTCTTGCAGACTGTAGCTGCTTCACATTGCAGGAAAGGATCTTTGCGATATTGGTTAAGTGCAAGTCCAGCAGATTTCTTACTTTCCCCTGCTGGATGTTCGAGTTTTGCGTTCTATGCCATTGTTATTGATACAGAGACAATCGAATAGATTGAGCGTGATGTAAAACGTACACAGCCAGATATGCATTTTTCTCTGGAGATTGTACATTTGCAATTGAAAATCAGGAAGCATTGAAACACGATCTTATTAATTTTCGCAAAGCTGAAACTGGGGATTAGATATGTGCAAGGAATGAATTAAGTTGTAGCACCATATTTTGTGTGTTCAAAACAGACCCAGATGAAACTCATGCAGTCAATGCAAAAGTAGTTCTGTCAACAGTTGGAAGTTTGATCCTCTGCTCTCGGAACAGTGATAATGAAGAACAGTTACTGGAGAAAAATAAATGGAGATGCCATATTAGAGCACCATGTTGCAATGGGGTCTTTGATTCTAGACATCTGTCACAGCAGAAAAACAGGGTCTATCCGCCTAATTTTATCCTCAGTCCCGATTCAAAAGGATTAGCGCTCCGGTTTATTAGCCATCAAAAGATTTCAAAAGAAACGAATTCGCCTATTTCGATCCTCAATTACGATTTCATGGGATTTTTGCTCCAGATTTATCTCTTAATTGGCGAATTATCATAAGATTTAGAGAAACGCTATAACCTATTTAGAGTAGTTGAAACGCCCTTTCATAATTTTTGTAATTGTTCAAACAGCGCCCGGATTGTGGGTCAATCTGTTGTTTTTGTTTAAGAATAGGTGAAAACCCACTTTCCTATTTTTGTAATTGCAGTTGAAACAGCACCGGGGCTGTGAGGTCGATCTGTTTTCCCCTTAGTGGTATTATATTTATTGTATTAAAAATTCGTTAGGGAGAGAGAGTTAGTCAGGGGAGATTTTCTGAGTGCTGGAGGAGAACTGAGCTCCATTGTACATTCTTTGACAGAGGGATTTTTAATGAAAATTTCACAGCTCTGATTTCTGAGATTCATGTGGTATGTTAATTTAGCATAAGTTTTCCCTTTGTCTCATATGTAAACTGTTATGTTTCATTCACCTCATGATCATTTCTAATTGAGCAAATGAAGTGTTTAGGTAGAATTCATAGTATTATATGCTCTGCCTATAAGTTTGTTCAATTCAATGTTTTCTTCTGTTTGACAAGGATTCAGTTCTATGCCCTTGTCAGCTCCTCACCAGTCTTGCCATCCCATTTAAAATCTAGATTTGATGCTGAATTCCTTGCCTACCTTGCCTCAGTCGTCAACCTGTGTTGTTCATTATATTTCTCTGTTTGAAGCTGTGATTTTGCCCGTGCAGCCCAGAAAAACCCCGTTATTTAATTAAAAACTGTAAATCAATCCTCCTATCAGTTTACTAGCCTAATATCTGTGTTACCTTGTTTGTTCATCTCTTCCCATTGAAAATTTAACGAGATTGACCGGAGAGAGCCTTCTCATACCCCGTAGGGCTAGCTACGAGGTGAAATGTTTTGATGTTGCCTTGAAGGTTTGCCCTTCTCAGCCTGAGGTGAAATCTCAAGCGCTAACATAGTGGCGACCATACTGGGGAGAACATTCGATTTGTTGATTGTCTCGTCCCAGTACATGCAATCAAGGTGCAGATCTGATGCTGATGGTGGACAGCAGTCAGATACATATGCAGGGTGAACCATTCACCTGGCGGCTCCAATTCGATCCAGACACTCCAGTGCTTCTAATCCATTCATGCAATGGAAGGGTATGTGGCAAACCCTTCCCTGCGTGAAGCTGTAAACGATGATAGACATTGGTTAGCAGATTTTGAACTCAATGAAAAAATTTTCAGTGGCTTCCTTCAAGGTTTGAAATCTTCGGAGTTTCCTTTTGAAGTTAAAACACGTGTCTATGAATTAGTTGTTGAAAGAATTGAAGAGGAGATTCAATGGTTAGATGAGCAGATCCAGTCCTATGATTTCCAAGACCCTACAAAGTTCTTGGAAATCCTTTCTCCATTGAAACAAGAAATCATAGAATCCCCTACAGTCATTTACATTGACAATGTGCAGCTGAAAGTATGCATTGCAGAGTTGGGGCAGCCAACAGAGTCCGGCTTCCACGATCCAAGAGCAATATACATGGACATGTTTTTCAGTCTGAGTGACAGATCAAGCTGTCTTGTACGTGATCAGGCTCAGTACGTGCATGAAGGACTGCCAGCAATTACATCTGTGACCTCGTGGAAGCATTCTCGAGTGGCATCATTCTCAGGTTTACTTGAATGGCTAATTTGGCATTTCAGTATTACCTAATCTATTGTTTGTACAACAGATTAGAGTAGATGTTGTAAATAAATAAGCAGCCATAAGGGCAGCATCTTGTTTTAGTTTGTTTGAAGATTGTTTGAGTTCAGTTTCAGTTTGAAAATTAAGTCAAGAGTTGTGTTGATGATGATTCCATTGCCCAATGGGTAGAGGCACTGTCTGCTCTCCCAAAGTTCTGCGGTTCTTGGAACCTCCACGGAGCGGCAGCTGCCATCCCAAGTGGAGCCGATGTTAGACTCCGTCTCATGTCGGAGATTGATTCTTCTTCAAAACAGAGTTTTGAAGAAGAAATCATTTAAATGTTGCTTTTTATATTATGTAATTTGTTTTTTCAGTTCTTCAAACTGGCAGTGAATTCAAGCCCCTATCCCTGCACAAGCACAATTCAAAACATCATCAGCAATTAGAGGCAAAAAGCTATTTGGAGAAAGTCTCACTTGGAATGCCCTGCTATTCGTTGGAGATCAGGAGCTAAGCCAACGTGTCTTCATGGTCCTGTATCGCATGTCATCAAACCAAGATCTTGCAGCTTGTGCAAGTGAAAGCTTTAGCTCAAAGGAGCACACTGATCTCTTGCTGGGGAAAAGGTTGTTGGACATGACAAAATTGATGGATGTTTGTGCTATATATGGGCATGATAATGCAAAAGCTAGCCCGATCATTGGTTATTAATGCCCTAAAATCACAGCTAGATTTAATTGATGAGTTAAAGGAGGTAGTTCCTCAGTTTCTACACATAATTGAGACAATGCACCATCGATGTTGTTCTGCATTCGAGGCCCTGTCTCCCTGAGGAAGAAACCTGAATTCAATGGTGAGACAACTTCATGAAGATTTACTGGAGGTTATGAACTTCATAAATGATGCTGTTGCTACTCTGGATGCTTTTGTGGAAGCATATCCTGCTGCTGCCTCATGTTTCATCTCACGAGGGGTTTCCTTTCTGCCTTGGCAAATATATATGATTTTTTGCTGCCATTATTAAAGAATGGTTTTACTTTGATAACGGATAATGCCCTCAAGTCTACTTCTAATAATATGGGGTTTCCTTTGCAACCAATTGTAAAATGTGCTTGGCAGTTGCTTCACATATGCTATCTTCGTAAAACGTTTGGTCAGGACGATTATCAGTTTCCAAGTACAAAGATCTTTCCAGCACAAGTAGAAGATCCAGTTGTTAGAGGAGATATTATAATACAAGTAGTTGGCGAGATGGCGGCAGGAAGCTCTGGTGGTGTTGATAAACTTGATGGTATCATTCGAGAGCATTTGAATGCTCTTTTGAGCTGCATCGATACCACATTGCGTTCCAACAAGGAATATCTTGAGGCCCTCTCTGCACGTATGTATAATTGGAGGGACAAGGATTGTTATTTGAAGGATTTCCCTCATCTGATCGTGTTGGCCTGCATTCGGAATGCGCAAAATCAAGGATGAGATATCCAAGACAAGGTAATAGATAAACTGCGAGAGAGATTGGGTGGACGCAGCAAGCAACCTTACCCAGCTATGTATTCAAGCATATTTGGGGGTATTACCACTGATCTAACAATGATGGTAACCCCTATTGATGACCGCATGGTTCACCGAGGGCATGGTGTGTTTGACACTGCTATGATAATTGATGGTTATCTCTATGAATTGGACCCACACCTGGACCGGTTTCTGAGATATGCGTCCATGGCAAAGCTTATTCCTCCTTTTGATCGCTTATCTTTAAGGAGCATTCTCTTGCAGACTGTAGCTACTTCACATTGCAGGAAAGGATCTTTGCAATATTGGTTAAGTGCAGGTCCAGGAGATTTCTTACTTTCCCCTGCTGGATGTTCGAGTTTTGCGTTCTATGCCATTGTTATTGATACAGAGACAATCGAACAGATTGAGCGTGATGTAAAACGTACACAGCCAGATATGCATTTTTCTCTGGAGATTGTACATTTGCAATTGAAAATCAGGAAGCATTGAAGCGCGATCTTATTAATTTTCGCAAAGCTGAAACCGAGGATTAGATATGTGCAAGGAATGAATTAAGTCGTAGCACCATATTTTGTGTGTTCAAAACAGACCCAGATGAAACTCATGCAGTCAATGCAAAAGCAGTTCTATCAACAGTTGGAAGTTTGATCCTCTGCTCTCGAAACAGTGATAATGAAGAACAGTTACTGGAGAAAAATAAATGGAGATGCCGTATTAGAGTGCCATGTTGCAATGGTGTCTTTGATTGTAGACATCTGTCACAGCAGAAAAACAGGGTCAATCTGCCTATTTTTATCCTCAGTCCCGATTCAAAAGGATCAGCGCTCCAGTTTATTAGCCATCAAAAGATTTCAAAAGAAACGAATTCGCCTATTTCGATCCTCAATTACGATTTCATGGGATTTTTGCTCCAGATTTATCTCTTAATTGGCCAATTATCATAAGATTTAGAGAAACGTTGTACCCTGTTTAGAGTAGTTGAAACGCCCTTTCATAATTTTTGTAATTGTTCAAACAGCGCCCGAATTGTGGGTCGATCTGTTGTTTTTGTTTAAGAATAGGTGAAAACCCACTTTCCTGTTTTTGTAATTGCAGTTGAAACAACACCGGGGCTATGAGGTCGATCTGTTTTCCCCTTAGTGGTATTATATTTATTGTATTAAAAATTCATTAGGGAGAGAGAGTTAGTCAGGGGAGATTTTCTGAGTGCTAGAGGAGAACTGAGCTCCATTGTACAATCTTTGATAGAGGGATTTTTAATGAAAATTTCACAGCTCTGATTTCTGAGATTCATGTGGTATGTTAATTTAGCATAAGTTTTCCCTTTGTCTCATATGTAAACTGTTATGTTTCATTCACCTCATGGTCATTTCTAATTGAGCAAATGAAGTGTTTAGGTAGAATTCATAGTATTATATGCTCTGCCTATAAGTTTGTTCAATTCAATGTTTTCTTCTGTTTGACAAGGATTTATTTCTATGCCCTTGTCAGCTCCTCACCAGTCTTGCCATCCCATTTAAAATCTAGATTTGATGCTGAATTCCTTGCCTACCTTGCCTCAGTCGTCAACCTGTGTTGTTCATTATATTTCTCTTTTTGAAGTTGTGATTTTGCCCATGCAACCCAGAAAAACCCCGTTATTTAATTAAAAACTGTAAATCAATCCTCCTATCAGTTTACTAGCCTAATATATGTGTTACCTTGATTGGTCATCTCTTCCCATTGAAAATTTAATGAGATTGACCAGAGAGATCCTTCTCATACCCCGTAGGGCTAGCTACGAGGTGAAATGGTTTGATGTTGCCTTGAAGGTTTGCCTTTCTCAGCCTGATGTGAAATCTCAAGTGCTAACAACAAGGACGTTAGGGTTTAGACAAGTAGAGCTACCAACAAAGTACCTTGGAAATCAGATATATTTTCATCCAACCAGAAGGGTAAATTTTCTACAAGTTATAGAGAAAGTAAAAAATAAAATGGCAGGCTGGGCGTTCAGAACTCTGAATATAGCGGGGCGCATTGTCCTTGTTAAATGATTCCTACAAGCAATCCCCACTTATCCTTTGTCTATAATAGCGCCCCCCAAAGGAGCATGCTCTAAGATAAAAGAGCTATCCAACAGAGGAAATGGGCCTTAGTTTCCTGGAAACATTTGTCAAAGAGGAAAGAGGAAGGAGGCCTTGGATTAAGAGACCCAGAAATGTTAAACAGGGTGCTGGGGGATAAATTATGGTGGCGGTGGATGAGAGGGGGCAATGATCTCTGGAAGAAGATATGGACTCACAATTACAACATGCCAAGAACTACGCAAGAGATCCTCAGGGTGGAAGAGACCCCAAAAGGACATTCAATTTGGAACTTGGCAAGTCAGAATAGGAGTATAGTCAACAGACATGCATTCTGGGAAATAAGAGGAGGAAGAAATGCTAGATTTTGGGAGGAAGGGTGGCAGCAGAGAGACAGACTTGGTAATATACAAAATCTCCAGAACATACAACAAAAGGCGCTGAGGGAAGGAAGGAAATATGTAAAAGATTATTGGAGAGAAGGAGATTCCGAAGGTATATGGAGAAAATGGAGAAAGCCAGAAGAATAGATTGAAAACATCAACCAAGAACAGCAAAAAGAATACGAGAAAGAAGTCGAAACTAGGAAGATAAAAAGTCAGGAACGAGAAAGATATTTTGAGGTGGGGGAAATCCATGAAAGGGTCCTTCATGGTTAAGGAAGCATATTATCTTATCGGAGCTCAGGAAAGGATGGAGGTAAACCTGGAATGGAAAATCATATGGGAAGGTAAATGGTGGCATAAGATAGCCTTATTTGCGTGGCTGGTAGGTAAGGAAAGGATGTTAACATGGGATAATATTCAAAAGAGGGGCCTTCTCGGCCCTTCGAAATGTAGTCTATGCAATAGAGAGAACGAGACCCAAAACCATATCCTGAATAATTGTTGGTATGCAGTGAAAATTTGGAATGAAACAAGAAAGCTCTATGGCAAGGAAAGGAGAGACCGCGGAGATATAAAATGAACCATTTTCCTATGGAATAAGGAAAAATTCAATTTCAAAGTCATTAAACGGGCATGGGACTTAACAGTGGGGTTCACGATCTGGTTTCTCTGGAAAGAAAGAAACCAAAGTATTTTCCTTGATAAACATATAGAACCAGAAGAAACATGGAAGGGCGTCCTAAGGGTTGTTAAGGAAACAATCTTAGTGGAGGATTGGAGTGAGGAGGAATGGAAAACGAATCAGGAGGAGGAACAAATAGAGGTAAATTTGAATATGAAATATGAAATGTTATACCCCAGAAAAGAGATTTGGCAGAATAAACAGGCTCAAAGTCCCGAGCGATTCAATTATCTGAAAGAGAATTTCATTAAGTTGAACTTCGATGGGGCTTCCAAAGGGAACCCAGGCAACGCAAGTTTCGGTGGAATCTTCAGGGAGAGTGAGGAGAAGAAATGACAAAAAATGAAGCTGAACTATCGGCAGTTCACCAGGGATTAAGTATAGCAGTGAGGAATAACTATAGGAACTTAGAGATAGAAGGCGATTCGCAGGTGGTTATTGAGATGATCCGAAAACTTAATAATGGAAAAAACTGGGAGCAGATAGTGAGCAGCTGGAGAACAGTTGGGATAGTACAAGACGCGGGAGAAATTCTCAAGAGTTTCGATTACTTAATAATCAACCATGTCAGGACGAAAGGAAATAGGGCGGCGGATTTCCTCGCCAACTGGGGGAGTAATGACCCAGAAGGGAAGGTTGATAGCAGCTAGCAGAATGAAATGGAGAACCCGAGGTGGAAGGAGCTGGTCATCATAACAAATCAGGACCATGAGACAGCTACAAATCAACATGAATGATTACAAGAGACCCCCGATCGGGGTGAAGTGGATGGCAGGCGAAGGACCGAAGTTCAAGCGGGAGAGAATGATCTCCAAAGTAGGGGAAGATCAGGTAATGATGGCTCGGAGCAGTCGAGCCATTAAAAGGATTCACATCTCAAGGTGGAGAGTCAGGGGAATAGGGCGGACGAGAGGTGATCTCAACTGCATGTCAGATGGAAATGGTAAGTCTGCAGGCTCAAGCAAGGATCGACATGAGAGGGATGGTAATTGCAGGAACAGTTGGTAGAAGGACTATGCCCTCATTGCAAGCAGATGGCAGAGGATGCAAGTGCACAAAGGCGGGTGGCATGATAAATATCAGCAGAGAAGGGAGGATCGAAAAACCAGCACGAAGAGGAGATTAGTGAGAAGAACAGATTCTAAAACCCGAGAGCAGCAGGGTAAGGAGATCAGAGCCAAGACGCAGGTGAGGATGGAAACGAGAAGGCGAGGGAGAAGTAGGGAGACTGCCGCCAACGAAGGGGTTAATAAGTGGAGTGCTAAGGATAAAGGAAAGGCGCTGGAGCAAGGCAACGGAGAGACCGTCATGGTCCCGGATGATAGCGAAGAGGAGGTGGAATTGCTCGATTCAGACGAGGATAATTGACACTAGACGCGGGCTAAATGGGGAAGGAGAGAAGCTGTCGAAACAGAGGGCAGTTAGGAGTTATGGGAGAATGAAGGATGGAGATGATGCAGGCACAAAGGAGTTAAAGAAGAAGGCAACAAGTATGGTTCGAGCAGGCGGACTGCGGTGGGACAGGGCAGCAGGAGAAGGGGCAGGGGAGGTCGGAGAGGCGAACGAGGCAGGGGTAGGGGAAAAACAAGGAGTCAAAGGGAGGAGGAGGCTCCATCTTATGTATGGAAAATCAGGGCTTCAGTGGGAAGGAAAGTGCAGTTTGTTGAACAGACCTACTACTAAAATACCAATAAAGGAGTGAGGAGAATTATCCAGCAGTTGGAGGAGGAGGCTATCCAAGACCAATCTGACCCTAAAATGGAGGATTAGGTTTATCTCCTCCCGGATCCGGGCAACACGAGAGGATGCATCAGCCTTTATAAACAAGCTCTGCATGTTTATTGGGTCATGAAGAGGCTACTTGCCAAAGCCATGGAACAAGTAGCAATGGAAATGGCGGAGCTTTCTCAAGGGATTCCTAATCTCAAGAAGGAACTGAAGAATATACAGATTACCCTACTCATGCAGGACAGAAGGATGGATGAAATTCAACAGCAGCTAAAGCATTGCCATCCCGATATCAAGAAGGATATGGACCAGCAGCCAGGCAAGGAGGCATAGTCTTTTCGTTTTCATCCTTTTTTGTTTTTATATGAAGACTCTAGAGATTAGTATGTTCATCAAATTTTGTAATGATGGATATAGAAGGAAGATGGGGAAAATAGGTAGTCTCTATGATTGTATAGTGCATATAGCCTGGACAAATAGACTTAAGGTTTTTCATTTTTGGATGGCGTTAAAAGACTTAAGATGGCCAAAAATACCCGGTTTCCCCTTGGGTGGGTTGAGGTCATCACATTTTTGTAATGATTTTGACTTGATGAAATAGAAGTAATAGTCTCGCCGAAGTTTACAAAAAAAAATCCCACTACATTTTTTTCAAAAGGAAAGGCCATGATGTTTTTCTCTCTTTTCCTTCATTCGATATGCATAATAAGTTTGGAGATTCCTTAAGGATGAGTGTTTGGAGGATAAAATAGCCTCCATGAAATAAAATTTGAAGAAGTGGAAAGAGCGGGCACGATGAGCCAATTATTAAACAGAGGAAGAAGATACAAGGTCGTACATAATGTCGATCCTAGCTAGGATGGAGCTACGCATGAGGTACAATGTTTGAGGTTTATAGAGTGTATTTTCTATAATATTCCCTTTCAAATACATGATTCTCATGTTCTATTAACAATTGTTGAAAAAAACTATCCAGAGATGGAGTTGCCTTTAGAAATCTTGTAGTAGATGTCATATTTTATATCCCAAGTTATGATATGGATGGCTTAGTTGTTTCTCATGGTAACCCTATTTTAGGTGTTCATGTATACCTATTCAAATGATGTCCATGAGGTCAAGTGCCCTCAAAGAAGCTCCTTGGCCAAATCAAGTTCTTTGTCATGCAATGTCTAATGCAGATGGGAAATTTGCTTTCAATTTCATTCCACGTGGAGAATAAAGGTTGTTGACATTCCACAAGGGTGAGAATACAATATTTGATGTTTCACTTCCATCTATATAGGTTCTTATTGAACATATTCATGTTAATATATCTCAACCACTTTAGGTCACACGTTTGTCAATTGGAGGACTTGTGGTGACTTCTAAAGGAGTCAGTTTTGAAGATGTTAAGATATTAGTTGATGGAAGAGAAAGAGCTACAACAGATGTCCAGGGATATTACAATCTTGATCATGCAACATCAACACACTACACAATCAAGCCTGAGACGGATCACTTTGAGTTTAGCAGTTTGGAGAATTTCATGGTTGCACCAAAAATGGCCTTAATGCCAAAGATAGAAGCAACACATTATAATATTTGTGGTTCCCTAAAATTAGTTACAAATGGATATTATGGCAAGTGTAAAGTTGGCTTAACACATGGGCTAGAGAATGTTAAGCCTCAACAAAATAGGATTGATGATATGGGGAACTTCTACTTCGAGGTTCAACCAAATTAATATCGAATATCCCCACTGATCACAACAACCGAACGTGATTCTGGTCTTAAATTTTCACAATCACATATTGATGTGATAGTAACTAGACCAATGTTTGGCATCAAATTTATAAAGGCCCTTGTTGATATCCGTGGATCGATGATATGCCAGGAAGGATGCGACTCCTCAGTTTTTATATCACTTACTTTTCTAGCTGTTGAACTCTAGGTTGAGAGAAGCTTAAATCTTTGAGTGTAATAAATGAGAGAAGTGAATTCATATTTGATAAATTCCTACCTAGTGCATTACGTCTTGATGTAAAACATGGACCTTCATTTGATTTGATAGATTGGGATGATGACTGGTGTTGGGAGAGAAAGGTTATTGATGTGAATGTTGGTGTTTCTGATCACTCAGAGATAGTGTTCATCCAAAAGGCTATTGGTTGTATATTATGTCTACTCATCCTATGGTTTCTTACATCGTACATCCAAACAAATAACCCATGAATTTATTCATTGAGAAAGGATGGTAGAAAATATTTTTAGAAGATTCTTGTGTGCACATTGCTTCATTTCTTGAACTCATGGATTTTGTTTGGAATGTCTTCATTAGAATCCAATGTATTGAACCATAAGCCTATTTATTTGACTCGTCAAAAATATCTATTGAGTGGTGAAATAAATCTTGATTCAAGTTCTCACCAATAAGCAAACGAGTTGTCCCAAAGCATTATTATTGACATATGGAAAAAGGAGGGTGCATTTAGAGGTATGATCAATAATGTCAAACTTGTTTCAAGTGCTAATGGACCAAGCAACATTGTTGTATATCAATACACTCACTAGGCCAATCTTGAAGATCAAATGGTCTTTGTTCTAAGAGATAAAAGGAATGCTAGTGAGAAAAATAGTTTTGAAAAGGTCTTGTTTTATCCAAGAAGTCGACATGTTTTTGTTAAAAATAATGGGTGCCAACCTGCTATTCCTTATTTTTTGGGGTGTCGAGGAAAGTACATTTAGGGTCAATGCTTCTTGTAATCCTAGGTGTTAAAAGTAATTGCTCAAAATGACAATAGCAATGGTCATTTAAAAAACGGTGACATGGTTCTTCAAGCTTTGACATGATCAGATGGTTTGTTTTTGGGTGGTCCTCTGTATGATGATACTAAGTACTATGTTAAATCTTCCAAGGTATATCATTTAAAATCACTTGCGTTGGAACCCTTTTTGAATCTTAGCTGTATGCTCATCCAATTTGATCAGACACCCCACTCGACTAGCCAAAACATAAAGAATATTTGATTGTTAATATTTGACCTTCTATGCACTCCTTGCATTTGTTTTCCTTAGTAGAGGAATCATTGAATTTGCGTCAAATAGCCGCTAGATATGGACAAAACCTCTTCAATCATATTGCTTCAAACTATAACCATGTAAGTCTATATTTCTCTATTACTTTCAACGCTTTACGATGAAGCCAATGTAAACATAGGTTGTCTTGTATTTGTATGTAGGGGCATACATGATAAAATATTTGAGAGTGAAGGGGATATTATTCCAAGAGCTTTCATGCTCTATCTTGAGACTTAATATGCAACGTGGAAGTAATTCGACTCTACTAGAAATGGACTGATATACTGATAATGCATACAATTTCTTTGCGGGCATATTGATTGAGAGGATGGGGAGCTTTAAATCATTAAAGGAGATAGTCATATGTTTTGTGCCTTTGCTTAAAGAAACGTGTGTCTTCTCAATTTTTTGTTCAAGAGGCTTCCTAATCTCTAATATTTCTTAATGGGTGACAATTTTATCTTAATAAAACCATAATTTCTCCTTTTCTTTTACATGTGAAATGAACAACATGTTTCAATGTTTAAGAATGTTTGCATTCGCTACTTAGTTGTGAGGTATATCATAAAAAAAAATTATACAAAGCATATATTAATGTATCTTAGGTTCATTGTTATGATTTGGTTCATTATTATGTCATGTAGCTAGGATATGAAACAAAATCAAGTAATGATTTTGTTTCATGTCTACTCGTTAATGAAAATCTACGCTACCTAAATTAAAAAATTTAACTTGCTTTAAGATGTGAAAAGACCATAAAATTCTTTCATGGTTTTTCTCCATGATTTTCATAATGAATATTTATGTATTTTACCTTGTAAATGAGTTCAAAGTTAACTTATTCTTGTTTTGAAATGCAATGTAGGAATTTTAAAAAATCCCATACCTCGACTTCTCAGATCCCCACTCTCTCATCTTCGTATATAAAGGTTTGTGTAGACATAACTGAATTTCATGATAGGGAAATCAGTGTATTAGGTTGCTTTCTTCAGAGCACCCTTGCTATAGAAATGATAAAAATACATTTAATTAATGACTTGAACTATGATTATCCATGATATAGAATTTTTTTGGAGGAAGTGATGTATTTGGATATACTTTCGAAGAAATCAAGGATATTGGTATGAGAATCTTCTTTTTAAATACATGCTTCAGAATCTTTAAACCATTGACTAGTAAAAAGGCTTTCTCGCTTCATTTTCTTTTATTTTTTTTCTATACAAAAGGGTATGATCAATGCAAGTTGTATGTGGATAGAAGGATGAATTCTACTGTGCATATGAGGATGTGGACACCGGTGGAATGACTTACTTATTCTTTGGAAACATTGAGTATGGAAGTGGATGTCAGTTTCATGGAGTGCTTATGTGACATTTTCCCCATTTTCACTTTGCTTATCATTCATTGTTTTCCCTGGTTCTAATAGTCAGTTTTAATTATTTATCCTTTTTTTCATTTATATCATTAACATTCCATGTTTCCTGGGAAAGGTAACATTTTCAGTTGCTTCAGATGAGTAGCCTCTAGGATTAGGATTTCCTAGTGAGTTTTGATCATTCGTTGAGTAAGCCTTGTTCATTTTGAATTGTTATTGCGAGTTATCACTTTAATTATTATCTGGTTTGACATTTTATTAACAACAAAATTCCATGCTTTTATAAATTATTTTTATGTTAATTTTTAAAAGTATTTAAGAAATTTCTCTTCAGTAGCCACACTTCAAACAATGGATTTCCCACTACTAGGCTTACGGTTTTGGTTATGTATTTGGTTAAGATTTCCCAAGATTTATATCATATCTTAAGTGTCAGGTTTGGGTTATTTATTTTGTCAAAATTTCCCATGATTTATACCATATCTTAGCCTTTTGAAGTTCATGCATTCATTCCATTTGAATGTAACACATAACGAAAAATATTAGCCCTCCTAAGCTCACCAACTCTGCTACTATGCTTCATGAATCATAATTCAGATGGACAATGAATTTGGTCTTTTTGCTTGACTAAACAGTATTAAGTAATATCCTCTCATTCAAACTCAACCCGACGTCATACTAAATTTTGACATGTGAATAACATTTTCTCGGAAACAAGTTTGCCACCCAAGTCCTTGTAAGTCAAACAAGATTGTCCATTTTTAAAAAAAATTAATCATATCCTTAAATTTTTATCCCTTGGACTCCTTCACTATAGAAATAATCATTATATGATTTTGATAATTAGTCTATCAAAACGTGGCTAGGGCGAAATATGAGTTGAGTAGAGAAAGAAAGTTTCCCTGACATTCCCTATAATATTTTTTAAGTTTCAGGGGCACATCACGTGACACTACCATCACCACACCAACATTTGATGGTAAAGCTCCACTGCAAGAGGCATCCACTGATTCACATTACTCAACACCTCACCATAAAGATGATTCTTCCTAAAATGAATTCCTAGATGATGATAATGATATATAGTCCTTATCATCACAAAGTATGGATTTTCATTCTTCATCCGTGCTCCACCTTCCCCCTCCCAATTATATATAAGGATTAGTTCCTTTTGCATGCTTCCCTGCGATTGCGAAGTTATACCCATACGTAAAATACTTGTCTTGATCTTGGTTCTTATGCTTCTCTTTTTCTTCTCAGCTAAGTAATTGGAAAAAATTACCTCCCTACCACCACAAATAGATAAACCATTTTTCCTACACTATCTTTCAGGCTGCAAAAGAGGAATACTAAACTATTATCGAGTTGCTGCTCCTGCTCCAATCACCATAAAAACATCTTGATTTGGACAAAATCCATTTGTAATGTCTGTAAGATTAGATTCAAAACTATCAAGGTCCTTCAATTGTGGGGCATCTCCACATATTTAATGAAAGGGAGGGACACCTAAATTTCCAAACCAATGAATGGTAGCTCTCTGTCCATTCGCATAAGCATAAGAAAGGAGAAACTAGTATCACCAAATTTGGATAGCTTTCATCACACTCTCCTGTATGGACACCATAATATAAATGTAAAAAAATTAACAAAAGGATCCACACAATCATTACACTAATTATGATATATTTCTTTACAAGTAAAAATTACCAACCATATTGCTAATTGATGACCAATAAGGGGTTTGATATTAATACATGATCTATTTTCATCATTACCATCCTCAACATGTTCTATTATTTAGAGTGAGATTGCGTGAATTGGAAGGCGTTTTTTTCCACATTTCTGTGTTTATATCCCACACAATTGGAATCTTGCTACATTTGGCCTCCTCTAATTCGCTAGGCTACATGTGTTAAAGAGAGTACAAAACACTAATGATATGTTCTTTTTCCATAAGTTATTCTCATTTTTTTAATGAATTCTATGGAAATTTTATTCAAGCCAATTATGTGTTAGGAATTAATGTTCCATTATTCTTTTTTATCATCTCTTGTTTATGAGTTAGTATGCTTCTATTGTACTAGTTTGTTACAGCTATGTCATGTAAATATCAAGTTGAGTGGGTTTTACATTTGTTTTCCATTGTAGTCAACAACTGAATATATAAGTTCTCTCTTAGATTGAATGATGGGACAACACACTTTGATTTCCACTAGTGCTATATTTTTAATATACTATCACAAGTGCACAAATAAAAAGTGACTTTTCTTTTTACGTCGATAAGCAAACAATGACAACTTTGTATTTTGTATTGACAAGGATAACTATGCATTGGAGCTAGACCTTGAGCCCTTCAATTCAACCTTTCCATACCCAACATGACCATCTCCTACTGGTAATGGAGTTCAATTTCTAAACCAACATTTGTCTTCAATACTATTTCATGATAAATAAATAACACAACCATTATTGGATTTCCTTCGAGCATACAAATACCAAAGCCATGCCATTTTTCTTTCCTTGGTTAATATATTTCATCAGTGCGTTTGATAGTTAATTCATTATTATTCTATTCTAGTAAATCTCTATCAAATAGCAGAGATGGATGACCTCGTTGTTTTAGAGATATATAATATGAATTAATTAAAAATTCACAAGGTTATTTCGATTCTCATCTTTCAATTTCACTTCTTTAGAGAAAACTATATATTCAAATACGAACTCAACTCAAACTAAACTAAAATAGAGAATCCTAGTTATGAAGATGTTTCTCTCTCCATACCTTATAATGACACTATCTTTTTGAATTATACTTGAAGTTCATTCATAATAACATCGAATTTATATATTTGTTTTAGCACCAAATTTAAATCATGGTAAAAGTACGAATATCCAATTAAATATGACCTAAAGATGATTCAAAGAATATCACCTTTAGTCTGAGCAAGTGGCAAAGTAATTTCTAAGGTGTGAATTTTTATTAGAGGAATTGTTTGTTTATCTGTTTTGGTTAGAAAATGGTTTTCTCTTCCTTTTATATGACTTTCAATTTATCATTTCTAGCATGTTGAGAAATGGGAAAGAATAATGTGTGACATTTATCTTGCAGAAATTGATGTTGAATGAAGGGATATAGAGTTTAGCTAAGCTACAATCTGCTTTGGTAAAGGTAGAGAAACATCTTAAAAAGTTACCTAAGAATACACAATATACATAGTTTGAACATAAGTAATATATGGCTTGTTCATTCGGAGATATGTTCTTTTTTCTATCCAAGACATCACAACAAGACAAATATTGGTATTGTAGAAATTGTTGGAGGACCTCATTGAGGTCAATTTTTCTGATGTTTTACTTGATTGATACACTCTCATGATAGGAAGGATTTAAATACGAATTAATATGTTACAAAAACAAATTATATTCAAATTTATACATATAAAAGATAGAAGAAAATGTCAATTCCTTCAATTGATTGTTACTTGACTCTAGTGGGGTTGGTTACATGAAATGTGATTGGAAAAAGGATGGGGAGATAATATAGAGATCATGTCTTGGATATGATTCATTTTTTGCTGGAGATCCTTCATGCACTTCAACCATCAACTTTGGAAATGTTTCTAGTAATTATTCCTATGGCTTTTAATGTTGTGATTCTTTCACTTCATGGTCATTTGGGCAAGAAAATGTTTTAGGAATGTGCCATAAGACATCGATGGAAAGGTAAACATATTTTTTTATAATTTCAATGTCAATTCCATGATGTACTATCTTTATTGTTTGATTGTATTTTGAACGTTTATTTCGATTTTATTTTACATCTTAACTATGAAATTGAAAGTACTTGGTATTATGTCTATTTAAACAACAAGGAAAGCTTGAAGATGAAATTAATATTACACAATATTGATTGAAATCCTTTTAATTGTTTTGTATTGAACGATTTTCATGATTATTAGAAAAGTTTACTTTCATGTTTTTATTCGAGAACATGTTGTTTATATAGTTGACCAAGCTGATGCACTAGAAAATAAATTGTTGTTACGAATAAAATGAAAAGGAATAGACATCACACCTCAGATTATTTTGTTTCAACAAGTTATTTTTTACTTGAGCTTTTTAGCATGTAACTTGGTTGGCATGATTGTGCCTAAGATTTTTGTGAAGGTTGAATACTAAGTTACTAAGGTGTTCTTTTCTATGGTGACCTTAATTAATTTATATAGGTCATTTGTCCACATAGTGGAAACTATCGCTCAAATAAAGAAAAGTTGTTTGAGTTTCTTTCTTTTGTGTGGAAGAATAGCTTTAACATTCTTGATGTTGAGGTATATGTAATATAAATCCTTTATAGTCTACTCAGTGTTTATTGTATTTGATGTCTTACACAGTGCATTCTAGGTTCTTTTGTTTCCATAAAAGGAACTGAGTATTCATGGTAAGCAACAAGATTTGAATAAAGAGTAGAACACTAATAGTGAAGTGACAAATGCAAAAAGAGAGAGAAGGGAACCAGTCTAGTGGTACCCTTAAAGCCAATATCCCTCAGAAGACACACACATAGAGACTCACGTTCAAGTCTTCATAGTTGGTGAATTCACTTGCAATGACTTGACAACATAATGGACATAATGTTTTATAGTGATGAAACAACATTTAGTGTGTAAATTGTAGTCCAATAAATGTTAAGTTGGAATCTCATATTGTAATACCCGACATTTCATATAATATAATTTCTGCGGTTGAAATTATTTATAGTTGCACTTGATATTGTTTAGTATTTTCACTAACATATGTAATTTTGAATTTTCATATTAGATGAACCAATTCACATTGTATGATGTTTTTTTAATTTAGTCGCAAAATCATACTAATTAATCTCTCTTGACTAATAATGAACACATAAAACCAATCTAAAACTACGAAATTAGTAGTTTATATTGATTAATGATGAACAAAAATAAAATGAATATACGACTAAATTAGTCATTTTTTAATTATTATTAATGAAAATAGATGAAATGAAGATAAACTACTAAATTAATTGTTTATATAATGAATACTAAATTACCAAAAAATATAATTGACTACTGCAAATGACTATTTTTTCATTACAAATGACAACTAAATTTTGCATATATATGAATATTAGTAGCTAACCTATAGTATCTTATAACACGAAAAGAATTTAGTCATATATATTTTATCATTAATTGGTTTCAAACGGCGACTAAAATTTTCGTATATATATGACTATTAGTAGCTAATTTACAATATCTTATAACATGACCAACATTTTGGTTTTCTCATATGATCATATAGTAACATATTTTGTTTTATATTTGGTCATTAATTGTCGCAATTAATGACTAAATCAATAACTAAATCAATGACCAAATTTATGACTAAATATACTACTAGACAATAAAATTGAGACAATCAATTAATAACTAAGCTAAAAATGACTAAACATTGGTTGCATTATAAGATACTGCAAATTAGCTACTACTCGTTATCGACTAAAAAAGAGTCATTTATATGCAAACTTTAATCATTCTTTTAGTAAATAATTAGCCATTTTGTACTAGTGAGAGGACATGTTTATTTTCAGTATCTAATCAAATGGAAGGGACAACCAGTGGAGGATGTTAGTTGGTTAATAGTGACAAAATTACAAAATTATGGAGTTAATCATGAAAGTTTGATTAATGATTCTTTTCTTTCCCACGAGTTTGATGGAGGAGCATCCTCACTTAGGGAGTAATGTGATTGTATGTTAACATGTTGTGGCTAACATGAAATGAATTTGATTGACCTAAGTGGTCAAAAAAAAAATTACTAGAGAGGGTTGGATCCCTCGAATTTATTTTTCCTTCAATTATTGTAATAATTAGAACATTATATTATTTTTGGAATAGGAAATACGTTGTTAGGATAGGTGTGTATCAAAGCTTCAGAATAGGGATTTAATTGTTGAAATGATCAAAATAGAGATTGAGTTGTCAATGCAGTTAGAATAGGATTTCAACCATTAAAGAGGAAAAAATGTAATGATAGAAAAAAAAGGAGAGGGAGCAAAGAAAAAAAAGAGATACGGTTTGAGAGTGAAAGAAACAGAGGTGAGACAAATTGATGTAATCGAGCCGAGAAGGCCAAGTCTCTGTAATTCCTATTTTCTTAAAAAAATTATCTAGGTGTGGTGTGTATCTATTGTTCCTAGTGCAGAATTTCCTTTGTAATTTGCGTATCCATGTTCTACACCCTCACAAGGTATTATTCTTCCATTTATGTGTTTTATTGGAAATATTAGTGAGATAGCTTTAAGGGTTTTATTTCAAGTCCGTATACTAAGTGCTAACCCTTTTTCATTATAAAGGAATGTGGGCAACATTCCAAAATAGTAAATGGTATCTCGCGTGGGAAAAAATGGTAAATGGTATTTTTCTATATCACATGACGAACTTAAGGTGGCGACACGTAGCATGGAGAAACCACTTATCTCACGTGCTCTTGACATGCTATCTATCATGCTAGTTATCACACGATATTACATGGCATCCGTTGGATTTGGGTAAATGAGATCAACGGTGAAGATTGGCACGCTCGCAAAGTAGAAGAACCAAAGTGGGACTGATAGAGATTGGTGACATATGTGGGACCTTCAGTGTGGAATCCACGTGTATAGTCTGATTAATGTGCAATTCATTAGTTATATAGCCAAAAATTATTTTCGATTCAGAATTCCACATCACATTAAAACATTGAAAGGATCGCTCTCAACATGGACTTCTAAATAGTTTAGGCATTTGAGGGTACACTTAGAAGTACATTCCATCAGATTCAAACATCTTCACATGGCCGAAAAAACCCATTTTTCTAAGCTCCGAGATGTGAAACACCTTCAATGACCTTGCAATAACTTAACACGGGACTCCAAAACAACTAACTGTCTTTCTGCACTAGAAAACAACAAATATGGATTTGCTAGAAAAACCTTTTTTAGGAAAAACAAAGAAAACTTGTTAGGTCCCTATCGTACTAGTGTAGCACCATATTGTTATTAGTGCAACCCCCTTTTTATATTGTTTTGCACATGTAGTCCCCATTTTTTTATTATTGTGCCCCATAGAATCCCACTATTGATATTGTTGTGCCGTTATACCATTATTGTTATTTCGGTTGTGACTATATTGTGACACCCTAGACTCTTATATATATAAAGGAGGTCTTGTCATTTGTATCATCCAAGAATTGTTCATTTTTGTAATTTAAAGGATGTTATTCCCTCAAAGAGGCTTATTTTGAAGTCATTGATCTATCTCTTCTTCTATTTTGTTAGTTGGTTTCATAACATTTGATATGAGAACTTTGGATTCAATGGTTTCACTCCTTCAAACACATCATCGTCGAATTTTCTCTATAACAATTTTCTATGAAGCTTTAGAAGATGAAATTAAAACTCATTTTAGCCGAAGTCTTGGTGACCCTCGTGAATAAATTTTAGATCTTTTCTCCCTATATTTTTGGATCTATGATCCAAGGAGGTGTAGGTTTTAACCCCGTACAGAAATTACCTGCATATGAATTCTAAATCACAGGAAAAATAAAAATGCGAGAGAATAACACATAAAACACATATACACAGAGATTTCCCACTAGATCTCAAAACTGAGACTACCAGCTTGCTTTTTCATTATATTCCTTTCAATGTTACAATACATATTTATACATGCCAAAGCATCCAATACCATGGACCGAAAACCATCGCGTCCAAAACCATGGACCGAAAACCATAGGTTGGTTCGCCCAACCTAATATAGGGTCCAAAAATTTTTTTTCTCAAGGCGCTGCCCCGAACCCTGTAGAGGGGGGCTACCCGCCCCCCTCAAACCCCCCGGACAGGGGGGGTTGCCGCCCCCCCGTGACCCCCCCGCTGCGCAATCGATGCAATGAAGGGGGGGCTCTGCCCCCCCTCTAAGCCCTCGGTTCACTACGTAGGTTAGTCGTGGAAAGAATATAACACAACCCAACAATCTCCCACTTGTTGTTTTCTTTCCACAGGGGGCCACAAGAGA